>JAKGSA010000994.1:120860-132523 GCA_033558755.1 Philaethria dido | reverse complement strand
ATGTCAGAGCTTGTTTTTTTGCAATTTTATGCCCAATATTTAATATTTTCCTGAAGACCTTTTTTTTGCTGTCATATTTCTACATTTTTTTTTTAAAGTTAGGCATGCCGATAGGAATCGAGTTGTACAGACGCCTCGCCACCGATACACTATTTTATATGGCAAAACATGAAAATTCTATATAGATAAGCCGAAGTATTAGGTTTTATATAGGTAAACCGATGTAAGTAGGTCCGACCAGCACTTCAAGGTATAGGCTGTTAAGATTTTGTCGGCTTTGATTATTTTTGGGCATTATTGTACAATATTACGAATAATTGCAAGAAATATCATGAAACATTTTCAATTATTAAGAACATACTCGTATGTTCAAACATTATTTCTAGCAAGCTACAAATATAACTTTAATGACTTCATTAGTACAACAGAATGCAGATAGAAAAATAGGATAGAAAATATCTATCTAACTATTATTTTAAAATTTATTTTCAAACGTAACACAAAACACACAACAGACAAACATCACAACATTCCTATGCAAATTACACTCAACTCCTAAATCAAAGAAAATTCAATTAATGGAGAAGATCAACTAAATCACGCCGTCTAATTAGTAAATTCAACACTTGCTTTTGATAGACGTCTAGTTCTTAGTTAAGAGCATTAATTATATTTAGTTGCTTATTCATTTATAATAATACTGGAATATTGTGATGATGAGGCCAGTTGTAGCGTAGAGGCACAACAACAACAGGTTGTGGGTTCGATTCCCAAGCCAGGAAATGAAAATATTATTCAATATTTAGTATTTTCATTTCCTCGTTCTGATAACATGGCAAAGCGCGGCGTTGAGTTCCGCCACTCAGCACGCAATGCCTCAATTCGGTGGAAACTGGGAAACGGAATGTTTAAAGGGAACGGAGTGTTTTAACACTAGGTTCTCAGATTCCCTCTGTCTACCCTGCTATGTGCAGCATACAGCGTGAAGCTAAAAAAATAGAAAGATTCATAAAAATGATTATACCTGGCATAACAGTAGGTGATATCATCAAGAAATTAATACACGCGGCTCCCGATCCATGCCCCATTAGAGTTATATTAGTGGGGTCACCTCCAAACAAAGCTATGTTCTGTTGTACCCAATGTAAAGCGGCTATTTGGTCCATCAGGCCGTAGTTTGCCACTCGAGCCTTCATATGAGGTTTAGGGTTTGCGTTTAGGAAACCTGTGAAAGAATTTTTGTTTAGCTTTATGTAAGTTAGTTTATTGATATTTTTTTGAAACGTATAATAATATTTTTAATATTATTTATGATATATATTTTTTTTTAACTTCTCGCTGTAAACCGCATATAGCAGGGTAGGAGAGGGAATCAGAGAACCTAGTGTTAAGACACTCCATTCTCTTTCAACAATTCCGTTCCCCATTTTCAGCCGATTTGAGGCATTGCGTGTTGAGTGGCGGAACTCAACGCCGCGCTTTTCCTTGTTACTAAACCCAAGAAATAAAAATACTAAATTTTACATTTCCTGGAGTGGGAATCGAACCCACAACCTGTCGCGTTTACAGTCGCACGCTTGTGCCTCTGCGCCACGACAGGCGTTATGATATAATTCATAATAATAATTTAATTTTTTTTATAGATTTGGTTAGGTAGAGAGAGGAGCGCGGAGCGGAGGTGAACGTTAAAGCACATTTTAAAGGGGCCCCTTAAACCTACACTTGTTACTAGAGCGAGGAAATGAAAATATTAAACATTATTTAGTATTTTCATTTCCTGGAGTGGGAATCGAATCCACAACCTGTCAGGTTTACAATGAAAAAAGTAACCCTTTACTAAATAATAAAGAGATTTTGCTGTTATATCGCTATATTGCGCAAAAACTTTGCTTTCATACAAATAAACTACAAATGAGTATTTATAGTCAAACATTTCTTTTAGAATTCAGTTTATTAAATTAAATGTAAAATTGTATATACGAATCATTACATGGTATAATATAAACTTCTCAACATGACCGAGTTTTTCATCTGAATTTCAAAGGCTGGAGCACTAAGGTCGGGGTAAAAATATTTCTGTACTCTTACTATGTTCTATACATACTAATATTATAAGCGGGAGAATTTGTTTGTCTGTATGTTTGTCCGTTTTTCATATTTTTTTTGTTTTGATTGCAGCTGAGTATATCAATTTGTAGTTAAGGTTGCGGCGTTTAACGCAGTACGTTGGTTATCCATACATGAAAAATTTTATACCAGGCAAGCTTTTTTTAAGTAACCAAAGAGAAGTAAATAAATAATGTAAGTAATAAATCCAGAAAAAAACTAATAAAAGGTACATATCACGTGTCCGTAATGATCTGAGGGAACCATAAAGAAAAGCTCTGCCTATTCTGCTATATGCGGTACATACGTGAAGCTAAACAAAGATTTTAACAAAAAAATAGAACCGACTTCTAATAAAATGTACCATAATGTACAATTATTACGAATAACTCAAAAACGCGTCAGATTTTAACTTAGTTTAAGTGGTAAGTATAGCTAGCTATCATATATAAAAAAAATATAAAAAGATATAAAAATGTATAAAAATATACGGTAATACACAGAGAACACCTGTCGTGGCGCAGAGGCACAGGCGTGTGAGTGTAAACGTGACAGGTTGCGGGTTCGATTCCCTCTCCAGGAAATGGAATTTTTCATTTCCTTGGCTTGGTAACAAGGCAAAGCGCGGCGTTGAGTTCCATCACTCAGCACGTAATGCCTCAATTCGGCGGAAAGTGGGGAACGGAGTGTTTTAACACTAGATCCTCAGGGTCCCTCAGCCTACCCTTTATATATGCGGAACAGCGTGAAGCTAAAAAAAAATTAGGAATCGAACCTACAACCAATAGCGTTTACAATTAGTGTTCCCACTGTGCCACGATGGTCTTTTCTATTACAATAGGCAAAATGTATTGTAAGATCGCAAATGAAATTGACTCCAATGAAGCTATTTAAGCCTACGAGAGCCCTTTGATTGTTTACTTCCATTATCGCAATGTACTAATGAAATTTGAAATTAGAGGATCGAATTTTCATTTGAACGGATTATTTTGATTTAGTTTTGGTAAAATGATAGCATTGTAGTATAATTGAAAGGTTAGGAAACGATGGTTATAAGTTCAATTCCTGCTCGAGGTTATCTATATATATATATATACGTGAAGCAAAAACTTTGGATCCCTTTCGATCTACGGAGATTACGCGGATGGAGGAGCATGAAACTTGGCACACTTATAGTTTATATAGAGAAAAGAGTGTAGAATGTTTTAAATAATGCATAAAAAGTATATTCAATTAATAAAATAAGCGTTACACATACTAAAGTGACATATACAATACTCAAGACAACGCGTTGTTAATGCGTCAACGTGGACACTAGTATTAATTAACATATAAAAGGAATAAAAAAATCATGTACATTATAAAACGGAGTGTTTTAGCACTAGGTTCTCAATAACCCTGCTGTGCGGGATACAGCGTGAAGATAAAAAGAACAACGGGTTACATTCCAGAAGTGCCTGCAGAAGTGAAAACTTGAATATTAACGTTGTGCGTTTATGATATATATATAGAAAAATATCCCGCATATAGTAGAGTAGGTAGAGGGAACCTAATTTTAAGACACTCCGTTCCCTACGTTTCGCCGGATTTTAGCCGCGGAACTCAACGCCGCGCTTTGCCTTGTTACCCAACACAGGAAATGAAAAATTCCATTTCCTGGAGTGGGAATCGATCCCACAACCTGTCGCGTTTACAGTCGCACGTCCATGAAACTAGGCACATATATAGATTATATAGAAAAGGAGTGCAGAATACTAAATTTTTTTTTAAATAATCCATAAAAAGTATATTAAATCCACAATGTATGTATGTATGTATGTACTGTTAAAAAATATATATATTATAGAAACTAATTGTTGGGAACGAAATTGTTGAAAGAGAATGGAGTGTCCTAACACTAGGTTCTCTGGTTCCCTCTGCTAAGTGTGAAGTTAAAATTTAAAAAAAAAGAAGTATGTCTCTTAAAATGGGTAAAATATGAAGAGCAAAGTGACCCATCACTATTGTTTTTCTACCTCTCTCTGAAGATAAAAATGATTCGACCATATTATTAAAAATAATTATTAATGAAAAACAGACGCTTGCGTAATATAGACTTAATCCATTATAATGTCTCATAAAATATTTATATGACCTACATAACTTGAGTTACGTTAAGTATATTACTTATAGATATCATGACCAATAAAGAATATCATTTCTTTATATTAACTAGTGTCTCCGTTGACGCGTTAACAACGCGTTGTCTTTAGCAATGTATATGTCACTTTATATAAACATGGATGTCAAGCCATGGTTGTGCGTGTAATATTTATTTTATTAACTTAATATACTTTTATGCATTATTAAAAAAAAATAGCATTCTGCACTCTTTCTCTAAATATACTATAAGTGTGCCAAGTTTCATGCTCTTCCGTCCGCGAAATTTTCGTAAAAACACAAAGGGATTATGAATAACTTCTTTTTTTTCAACTTTACGCTGTATCCCGCATGTAGCGGGATAGGCAGAGGGAACCAGAGAACCTAGTGTTAAGACACTTTTCTCCTTGAACATTCTCATTGAACAATTCCGTTCCCCACTTTCCGCCGAATTGAGGCATTGCGTGTTGAGTGGCAGAACTCAACGCCGCGTTTTGCCTTGTTACCAAACCCAAGAAATGAAAATACTAAATTTTACATTTCCTGGAGTGGGAATCGAACCCACAACCTGTCGCGTTTACAGTCGCACGCTTGTGCCTCTGCGCCACGACAGGCGATGAATAACTTATTTGGAATACAACCACATTAGGAGCACTAGCTAATAAAAAATGCAGTCAAATTAACCTCCTCATTATCGAAGTCGGTTAAGAACCAAAATTTATAGAATTTCTACTAGAAACGAAATACTTCATACTATTTATCTTATTACAAACAACATTGCCTTCAGTATAACCATTGGCCATCTCGTTTTACATTTGCTTTCCAATTTTATCCCATTTGCTAAGATTTTAACAAACCAACAAATACGATTTTAAAGAAAATGCACTAAAAAGCTAAATTATTACGAATAACTAAGAAACTACTAGTCAGATCTTAACTAAATTCCAATGAGACAACACCAGAAGACCACTAATTATCATAATAAACAAGAATCATGAAAATGGTTCAGCAAAAAGTTATAGTTATACCCATAAAAACTACAGTTAAATGTATAACCTCCTTTTATCGAAATCGGTTGAAAATTCCATACAATTTCTACTATTACAGGCAACATTGAGTTCAGTAGAACCATCGGCCATCTCGTTTCACGGATAAGACACAGACAGACTATCTGAATCGTATTTAACTTTATCAATACATTTGCTTTCCAATTTCACTCTATTTGCATATATAAAGGCACAAAGTCATTCACATCGAATTCCTTTCGAAAATTGTGAGAGAGGAAAACAGTAAATTTTAAAATGTGTATACCGTTTTATTAAGTTAAGTACATTCATAATGTGAACAGCTGAATTTTATGATTTCATGATGAAATATATTTTATATATAAGATTATGATTATATATTAATGCCTGTCGTGGCGTAGGCACAAGCGTGTGACTGTAAACGCGATAGGTTGTGGGTTCGATTCCCACTGGAGTGGGAATCGTCCAGTCTTGGAGGATATGAATTTTTTTATTTCCTGGGTCTGGTAACAAGGCAAAGCGCGGCGTTGAGTTCCACCACTCAGCACGCAATGCCTCAATTGGACAGTAAGTGGGGAACGGAGTGTCTTAACTCTAGGTTACCTCTGCCTACCCTGCTATATGCGGGATACAGCGTGAAAAAAACTGCCATCAAATAAATGACCATAAAAAGTAAAATTATTACAAATAACTCATAAACTACTCATCAGATCTTAACTAAATATAAATGAGAACACATCAAAAGCACTAGCTATCATATAAAAAATGAACCATCAAAATTAAAACATAAAAAAAACTACAATCGAATAGAGAACCTCTTTTTCAAAGTCGATTAAAAAGAGAACAGAGTAATTTATCACTGGACGTGGGCGTAAAAAAACAAGGATAACCAAAACAAATGTCCAATATATACACAGAGGCTCACAAATAAAAAGCCAATTGGAAATAGTACACATATGAGAGTTTTGATATCGGTAAAAAAAATACAACCGCCCACCATCTATCTCGTCCCATTTTACCCATGAAATTGATTGAAGTGGCAATTCTCAATATAACTTTATACTAACAGCTTTGTTGATGTTGTGTTGGGAATTTAACATTAGATACATTTCTCACACTACAAAATAAACGGATGAAATTTATTTTTGTGATATATTTAACTGACATCAAAAAAAAGAGAAGGTGTTCAAAATTATTACGAATAACTCAAAAACTACACATCAGATTTTAACTAAATAAAATGGGATTACATCAGAAACATTAGCTATCATAAAATTAGTTCATCTAGAAAAAGCACACAAAAAAATACAGTCAAACTCAGAATATCCTCCTTTTTTTGAAGTCGATTCTGTGGAAATCCATAGAATCATATGTCAAATAATGTCAAAATATACTTTGAAAATAGGAAAAGGGAAATAATAAAATGGAGCATCACTAAATTTCATCTCTTTTAATATATAGTGTGAGAAATATATCTAATGTGTAGTTTTTTGAGGTATTCGTAGTTTTTTTTTTAGTCCATTTTATTTATAGTCAAAATCGACTCTCTCGATTTTTGATAAAAACTTAATAATTTAAAAAAAAATACAACCGCCGACCATACCGACCAGAGAACCTAGTGTTAAGACACTCCATTCTCTTCTACAATTCCGTTCCCACTTTCCGAATTGAGGCATTGCTTGCTGAGTATGGAACTCAACGCCGAGCTTTGCCTTTGTAGCCACCAAAACCCAAGAAAATGAAAATACCGAATTTTTACATTTCCTGGAGTGGGGAAATCGGAACCCATTACCTGTCGCGTTTACAGTCGCACGCTTGTACCTCTGCGCCACGATAGGCAGTGGGTAATACTAGAATTACTGGATTGATAGCACTAACTACTTCAGGTACTAGATAGAAAGTTAAAATTTGACAAAATTCTGACTTAGGGGTGAGGAAAGAAGATAATTTCCTCGAAATTCTATAAAGGCGAGAAATGGGATTTTGTTTCATGGTGTCCAAGCAACTGAAGGGGCATGGAACACCAATAAATAATAGCAGGCTAGTCACTTAGCTTTCAATTTCGTGTATATTTTTTAATATAAAATAATGAACGATTATTATTATTATCACATGAGAAACTCCCATGATTGCTCCTTTAAAGGAAGTCTCTAGCTCTCTTACTAATATTTTACAATGTGTCTCCCCAAGTCACGAATAATGAGAGTTGCTACGCCCGTTGCCAGCAAATTATCTTATCAGACCAATTTTGGAATTTTATTGTTGGCTTTTCTTTCGCAAAAAGTTATTTATTTGTGAAACCGGTAATTTGACGTTGAATGTTTACGTCAGCTGAATAATATATTAAATTAAATAATTAGAATTCATGGATACTGTGCTGTTATATAAAATGAATATAAAAGCAGCTTCACGCTTTATCCCGTAGTTAGTAGGTAGTTGGTACGTAGTGCTATAATACTCAGTTCAACCCTTTCCGCCCGACTTCGAGAGAGTTATTGCGTATTGAGTGGCGGAACTCAACCCCGTGCTATGTCAGATGAGAACATTTTTAACATAATCATTCTTTAAAGTAGCGATCGTATTCAAAATCACGTTTACAGCTAGTCGTTGATCCACTGCACCACGTTGACCTCTATGGATGGAGTTTTTATATTTGATATAAATATTATTAGAAATGTATGAGTTAGTGATATTTTTTTCGTGCATTTGCAAATATTTTATAGTTTCACGATGTTTCCTGCATATAGCAGAGGGAGACACAGAATTTAGTGTTAAGACACCTCGTTCTCTTTTAACATTTTCGTTCCTCACTTTCCACCGAGTTGAGGCATTGCGTGCTCAACGCCGCGCTATGCCTTGTTACCACAGTGAGGAAAAATATTTAATAACTTCAATTCCTGGAGTGGGAATCGAACCCAAAACCTGTCGCGTTAACAGTCGGATGGATGCTCGTGCCTCTGCATCACAACTGGCCTTATCAAAAACATTAACCAAAAAAAGTGAAAGTATTTTTTTGGTTAATGGTAATAATAAATATAATTGACAAAGGCCAATTATCGCTGAAATCATAAAAATACTATATACTAATCTATATAATCTTACCCAATATCCCAAGTCTGTAGTTCAGCGTGACAACAATAAGATCGGTATAACTTGCTAGAACAGATCCATCGTAAGGACTTCCCGAGCTTAAGGAATATCCATCTCCATGTATATACACTAGTACTGGCAGTGCTAATTTTGTTTCATCCACTAAAATATGAATAAATTTATTATAATATAAAGATTATAACAAACAAAGTAAAATTATTACGAATAACTCAAAAATTACTTATTTTTGAAGTTTTAAAGTGATAATCACACAATTAGGAAACGAAAAACATACTTAATACTTAAAACCGAATACCGAAAAACATAATTACTTGTCAAATCTTAGCTGATTATTAATAGAATCACATCAGAAGCACTAGCTATCATATAATAAAAGAATGATCACAATTGGTTCATCCGGTATAAAGTTAGATGATAACACATAAAAACAAGACAGTCAAATTAATAACCTCTTTCTTTTTTAAAGTCAGTTAAAATTTTGTCTGGCCAAAAAACTTTGTACAAAAAATAATGAACTGAATATCAAAATTGAATATTTAATTAAGTCGCTGAAGGCTATTTTATTTTTATCCTTGTTTTAAGTTCATAACTTCTTTTATAATTCCTAATTAGAAATTTCACAAAATATATCAAATTAAATAATTTCAAATTAAATTGACTATAACAAATACTTACTTTGTAAAGGTGCAAATATGTTTAAGTAAAGACAATCTTCGCTTTGATTCTTAAGATAAGGTATCAGTCTTTTTATATAATCTAGTCTGCCTTTAGGCATTTTTTCTAAGAGGAGTCGCTCATCATCCAAGTCCGGTAGCTTTTGGGGACAAGCTGGACCTGGACGGTCAGAAACTCTCACACCATCCCAAGGTGAAGGTGTTCTTGTCGGGCTAAATCTAAAATGATTAAACTTTATAAAATATTAAAAAAAAAAACAGTTTTACAACCTAATTTGAATGAAATCCATTACTAGTTTTTAAATTGGAAAGAAAGTATCAAATATTTTGTGAATATCTTAATGAAAATTACCATAAGTAATGTAATGAATTATTTATTTTGGTTCCATACCTATTAGATCCAACGGGAGGAGTAGCATAAGGTACACCTAAAAAAACTTCCAACGGACTCAAATACCTTTGTTCATCCATTGCCAAAACTATCCCCTGTAATTTTCCATATTTAGTCTGAACTATCCTACTACTTATTTTAAATTTAACACTAGATTTAGGGATGGGATTCGTCGGATTTAAATAATATCTTTTATAATCGCCATAATCACTGTACCCATTCCTTTCATGCTCATAGAAATTATGAGGAAACTCTTCATTATTATAGAATGGATTTTTATCAAAATTGACTTTAACGTATTTATCAGCTTCTTCGTAATCTTCATTTGGATTATCATTCTGCACTTTCACATCATATTTATTAACTTTATCACTTTTCCGATTCATATTTGTTGTATCAGAATTTGCTGTTTGTAGAGATAGAAAAAATATCAATAGAAATGAATATAAATTGAAATACACTAGTTTTTTAGCAAACGCTTTGCAATTCCCACTATCTGTACGCTGGTCATATTGACGCATCGCCTCGTTCTCGTTTTTAGTCCACGCTTCATGAAACTGTCCAACTGGAAACATATTTCGTCATGTTATCATTTTTGTATTCGATTTATGACTGTGTTTGTGTGTTGGCTTCAAAATTTTTGTTCGGCATCTGTAACAAGGAATATTAAATATAAGCATTGATATGATAAATATTAAGTTATTATATAATGTATTTTTTTAGCTTCACACATAGAGCATGGTAGGCCGAGGGAACCAGAGAGTCTAGTGTTTAAACACTCTGTTCTTTTAAATCATTTCTGTTCCCCATTTTCCGCCGAAGGCATTGCGTGGTGCATTGAGTGGTGGAAATAAACGCCGCGCTTTGCCTTGTTATATAATGTATATATATTTATTTAATGAAACTATTTCAACCGGATTAATCGCGTATATTTTAGTATTCGAAAATACATTTTTGGAAACTCGACGTTTCGAACACTTTACAGTAGTCCGTGGTCGCAGGTAGTCTGTGACTGTGTCTACATAAAAATGTATTTTAAAATATTTTTTTAAATATACGCGATTAATCCAGTTAAAATAGTTTTATTTAATATGTGGAATAATCACGAAAATAAAAGAGCTCATTATGTATATATATTCTTTATCAATTCGAATCCTAGTAGAATAAAAGTATTTATTCTACTAGGATATTTCATAATTAATATAGTTCATTTGAAAGATTATTTAGTAGATATTTTTTTTGTTAATAAAAAATCTTATTATAAAAATACAAAAAACAGCTAGTACGTATATAAATTGTAGCTTCAACTTAAATAAGAGACTATTCATAGTACAAACAAAAACTACTTCAGTAATTGAAAAGAAATAAAAGAAGAAATAGATTTGAAAAGGACAGACTTTCGTTTACTATTGAAATCAATTCAAATTTAAATAAAAAAACATTTAAGAGAGGTCAGTCGAGGCGCAGAGGCAAGAGCGAGCGACTGTAAACGTGACAGGTTGTGGGTTTGATTCCCACTCCAAGGAATAAAAATATTAAATTTATATATAAATACGTGAAGGAAAAACGGATCACTTTTTACGAAAATTACGCGGACAGAGGAGCATAAAACTCGGCACACTTACAGTTTATATAGCGAAGGAGTGAATGATTTTATTTTTTAAAAATAATGTATAAAAAATCATTGAATTATTAAAATATCGCCTGTCGTGGCACAGAGGCACAAGCGTGCGACTGTAAACGCGACAGGTTGGGGGTTCGATTCCCACTCCAGGAAATGTTTTTTCATATTCGTTTAGTATTTTCATTACCTGGGTTTGGTAACAAGGCAAAGCGCGGCGTTGAGTTCCGTCATTCAACACGCAATGCCTCAATGCGGCGGAAAGTGGGGAACGGAATTGTTGTAAGAGAACGGAGTGTCTTAACTCTAGGTTCTCAGATTCCCTCTGCCTACTCTACGGGATACAGCGTGAAGTTAAAAAAAAAAAAACTTTACGCACACTACCATGATTTGACATCCATGCTTATATAAAGTAACATATACGTCACTACGTAATGCATTATTAACGTATTTACGGGGAAAATAGTATATAAAAACTATTAATATTTTTTTTTAAGAAAATGGGGATTAGAATTGTTGTAAGAGAACGGAGTGTCCTAACACTAAGTTCTCAAGTTCCCTCTGCCTACCCTGCTATATGCGGGATACAGCGTGAA
>JAKGSA010000994.1:79003-120759 GCA_033558755.1 Philaethria dido | reverse complement strand
GTATCAATGCAAACAGTGGCTTCGAATTTCGCCACTCAGCACGCAATGCATCAATTTAGCGGAAAGTGAGGAACGAAAATCTTAAGAGAACGGAGTGTTTTAACACTAGGTTCTCAGATTCCCTCTGCCTACATTGTGTGCGTGAAGCTAAAAAAACCTTAATATAATTAAAACACGCTTCAAATAACAAAGCGAAACTACTTAAACATTATACAGTCATAAGTTTCTTGAACTCAAAACTCAAAAGCTAGACAAATTGAAATAAACGAATCGAGAGGAAATATTTTATTCATAACAAAACTTGTAGAAGATATAAAATTTGAAAAATGTTGAAATTATATTACAGAAGTTATATTTATCTGAACACTTGCATCGTATGAATAGGGTTCACGTTTTATTTGGGTACTTAACATTTTTACGGTTGAGTGGTACTTAAAATTTTGGATATTAAAAATTTCATAGTAAGAATTTGATATATAGATATGCCAGGATTTACCCTTTACCACCCACCCTTTCCCTAAAATGTGGTGGTCCCGATAGCGGACTACTACATTGTCCCCCCCTTCCATCTGTATCCTCTAGGTCGGCAACGCATCTACGACATCTCTGGTGTTGTAGATGTCCATGGGCGAAGGTAACCATTTATAAGATACAAAGTTATTTTTGAAGTTTATTACAGTGTTAATCACACACTTAGGAAACGAAATACATATTTAGAAAACGCATAAAAATTTTAACGCAGCAGGACTCGAACCCGCGCCCCTTGGAAACTGTCCAAACGCTCAGACCCATGAGCCATGCGTTCTATATCCGGCTGCGTCGAAATTCTTATACGCTTGTTTCAACTTATTTATGTTGTTGTATGATCAGATCGCTTGGACGGCTTCCAAGAGGCGGGTTCGAGTCCCGCTGCGTTCAAATTGTTATAAGTTTCCTAAATAAGATAAAAGATTTTTCAAATAACATCTGGACAAGAATGCTCAATTCGGTTTCAGCTTATTTGAAATCAGAAGAGGAAAATATATTGCTAAAAGCAAAAGAGTTTCTACAACTTTGGTACTCGTAATATTAGAAAACGTGAACAAACTGTATGAAGTGAATTAATATTATTTGATATTAATATTGAAAAAAAAAACGCCTGTTACGGCGCACAGGCACAATCGTGCGACTGTCAATGCGACAGGTTGTGTGTTCGATTCTCACTACAGGAAATAGAATTTTTCATTTCCTAAAAAGCGCGGCGTTGATTTCCGCCATTCACCACGCAATGCTTCAATTCGGCGGAAAGTAGGGAACGGAGCGTCTTAAATCTAGGTTCTCAGGTTCCCTCTGCCTACCCTGTTATATGCCGGATATTATTTGGGAGTTACCAAACCCAGAAAATGAAAATACTAAACTAATACATTTCCTGGAGTGGGAATCGATTCCACAACCTGTCGCGTTTACAGTCGCACACTTGTGCCTCTGTGCCACGACAGGCGTTTTAGATTCATCAAATTCGTCAATTTCCCCCATTCAACGCGCAATATCTCGTTTAACGGTAAGTAAAAGAGACTTTTGACACTAAGTTCCTTTGACAACCATACAATTTAAAAAGAAGTGTGAAACAACCAAAAAAGTAATAAATATCATAATACAAACACAAAATAATACAGAACTGATTAAAAACCATTGAAATACAAAGCAAAGCTTAAACAATTAAATGCTCCAACTGCATATAATATGTCCGCAAACAAATGACGCTCATAACGCAAAATAGCCGCATATTGGGAGCTGTATTGAGTAATAAAATATATAAAAACCGCAGCGTTTTGATGTTCAAATAACCTGATTTGGAACGGTTAATGAGAATTTATAATAGTTATTTGTGTTTGTTACCATAATATAATATAATAATGATTATTTTATATGTAATAATGATTATGTTATAAAGGATAATGAAGTTTACATTAGAATATCTAAATGATGTAGAAATTAAATGTATGCCATCATGGCGTAGTGGGACGGCGTATGATTGTAAATACGATTGGTTGTGGGTTCGATTTTTACTTGTGAGAATGATTACATTTAAATTATTTCCATTTCGATGTTAATCTTTTCATTTTCTGGGTTTGGTAACAAGGTAAAGTGCGGCGTTGAGTTCCGCCACTCAGCACGCAATGCCTCAATTCGGCGGAAAGTGAAGAACAGAATTGTTGCAAGTGAACGGAGTGTCTTACACTAGATTCTCAGGTTCCCTCTGCCTACCCTGCTATATGCGGGACAAAGCGTGAAGTTTTTATTTCCATTTCTCCGCTTTAAGACAAAGCGCGGTGTTGAAGTTCGCAACTTAAGCCACAATGTCTCGAATTCGAATTAAAAGCGGAAAACAGAATGTTTTGATGCTAAGTTTTCGCTAACTTAGTTATTTATATTTGTTAGCATAATATAATAATGATTATTATAGGGGATAATAAGGTTTATAGTAAAATATTTAAATGCAGTAGAAATTGCGGGACAGCGATTAACTGCAAACACGATAGTTATGGGTTCATTTCTTACTTGGGGAATGATTATTTTGAAATTATTTTCACTTCTCCATTCTAGTAAGTGTCTTGTTAAGTGACGCTACTTATCACATAATGTCTCGAATTCAGAATTTCAGTGCCTTGACATGTAGGTTCTCCTTGACTACCTTGCTATTCGTCATTTCCCACTTTATTAAAGATTTTGCATATTATGCCAAATATTTAGTAAAAATACAATAACATTTTGAATCTAGACATAGCCTAAGAAAAAATTCAACCCACAAGTCAGGGGTCCATTTGTACCAAGCTGTAAAATATCCTCAAATTGTTTAAATTAAACCTATTCACTTAATTAACAAACTTAGGTAAGCCAGTTTTAGCGAGCTTTTTTTTACCACATCAAAAACTGGCTTAAACTGATCATGTATAGTTGTAACTAATATATATAAAAAAAAGGCAGTCGAATTGTTATATTTTATAACCTTTGTAACTTTCACGTTTCATTTTACATGAATCATGATCGACGGCGCTTGTCGAATTTGCCGCATAATTTTTATGTAGAACATAAGTTTATCATAAAAAATTGTTTTAGGAAAATATTGGGTCTCACATATCTTTTTTTTGTAGCTTCACGCTGTACCCCGCATATAGCAAGGTAGGCAGGGGGAACCTGAGAACCTAATGTTAAGACACTCCGTTCATAATGTATTTAAAAAAATATATATTCACGCTTTTTCTTGTACAGCAAAATAGTGAGAGAGAATCTAGTGTCAAGACACTCCGTTCTCCACGTTTTTTTTCTTATAACTTCACGCTGCGTAGGCAGAGGAAACCTGAGAACCTAGTGTCAAATTTGAAATATTATTTATTAACATGCGGAACATAACGCCACG
This sequence comes from Philaethria dido, assembly GCA_033558755.1. Lineage (NCBI taxonomy): Eukaryota > Metazoa > Arthropoda > Insecta > Lepidoptera > Nymphalidae > Philaethria > Philaethria dido. Next base: position 117,359 of record JAKGSA010000994.1, on the reverse strand, counting down.
CTTTAGTTTACAACAGCGGAGAATTGCATAATATTATAAAATTAAATAAATAACACACATAATTATAAAGAACAAAAAATTCGACAGAACCTATTCTTCAAATTTAGGAAGCAAATACAAATAAAGTATGGTATAAAAGCTAGTTATGTGTTATATATTTGAAATGTGCTAATTAAGTCCTTTCATTTGACACCCCATACGGTACCCATCAAGGATTTTTTTTTATTCATGACGTAAGAACACTTGGAGTAGAAATACCTATCTAACGATATATTTAATTATAAAATTCGGTCCAGGGGTTTGGAGGATATGAGGTGATAGAGAATATTACAAGCATACATGATACGCGCGAAAAACATAACCCTCCTCTGACAGTCGGGTAAAAATATTTATTATGTAGCAACGCTCAAGAGTAATGACTTTTTCCTTTTTTGTCAGATGGCAAATAATATATTTGACATGGAAAAAAAAATTTTTTCTATGTTATTAATTTCAATATCTTCAATTTTTTTATCTAAAAAATATGAAAAAAAAAATTGTATGTATTCACTTTTCAATTGAAATTTTTTGACTATCAATTTGTTGACAATTCAGATATGAAATATTCATATAGATTTAGTCTAACAAACTCCATTGTTGTTGGTTTATGTTGTACACATCTTTTTTTTATTTTATTAAACTTTGGAATTTGTGTATATGTATATGTATTTTTTTTTATGTTTACAGATACAACTTTTTAGGGGTAAGTCAGAAACTTACTCTTTAGTCAACTTTCTGTCCGTTAATTTTTTTTTTAGCTTCACGCTGTATCCCACACATAGTCGGGTAGGCAAAGGGAACCTGAGAACCTAGTGTTAATACACTCTATTCTCTTTTAACATTTCCATTCCCCATTATATTTAAGATTTTAACAAAAAAAACCGAAACCGAATTCAAATAAAATGCATTAAAAAGTTGTTACTTTTTTGTACAAATAACTGAAAAACTCGTCAGATCTTAATTTAATTTAAATGGGATCACATCAGAACCACTAGCCATAAAAACAGAATTATTTTATACTAATTCAAAATTCATATATACATACAGCTTCACTCTGTATCCCGCAAATAGCAGGGTAGGCAGAGGGAACCAAGTGTTAAGACACTCCGTTCCCCACTTGCCGCCGAATTGAGGCATTGCATGCTGAGTGGCGGAACTCAACACCGCGCTTTGCCTTGTTACCAAACCTCTCCAGGAAATGACAACATTCATTATAGATAGGTTGTGGGTTCGATTCCCACTCCAGGAAATGAAAATTTTCATTTCCTGGAGTGGAAATCGAACCCACAACCTGGCTGGCGCATATACAGACGCAGACACTCCGTTCCCAACTTTTCGCCGAACTGTGGGAACGCTGATGTTTACAGTCAGAATTCATAAAAAAAAAAATATTATCAACACTCCTCAGGCGAAGCCGCGAATAGAAACTAGTCTTATTTTCCTATAAAATTACATGCATTTGCAAATATATTTCAAGTCTAAACCCAAATAGCTACAATCAATAAACAAGTGTTGGAAAGAGATACAGTACATGTCTAACTCAGTGGATATATGGATATAATACGTGATCCTGCGTATAATTATTGTTGAGTATATCTTGTATAGCAGGGTAGTTAGAGAGAACCTAGAGTGTCCTACACTCCGTTTGCCGTTTTCAGCCTGAATTTGAGGCAGTGAGTGTTGGAAGTGCTGGAGCTCAACGCCGTGTTTTTGCAAAGTGGTCAATTTTTTTCAATCTTTTTTCTTCACGCTGTATTTTGTTTTTTGTGACTTACGTTGTTTTTGCACTCACTGATTTATTAATGGGCGTTTCATTTCCGACATGTTTATATTTAAAAATATTCTGGTTCTGATTACATCAAATAGAATATTAAATTTCGTTGTGTAATGTATCTAAGATGTGTAAAAAATGGCCAACGGCCTTATTTGATTAGGTTCTCGTTTTGACTGTATTTTTTTGTGTATCACCGCATATTTTTTACTGGATGAGTCAATTTTGGTAATTCTTTTCTTATTTGATAGAAGCTTCTGATGTAGTAAGGTTAAGGTAAGGCTAAGGTCTGTCGAAATTTCGGAGTTATTCGTAATAATTTGATTTTTTAGGGCATTTTTTTATCAAAATCTTACGAACTTACTTAACTACACGCTTTATCCCTAGCGGGGTAGTCAAAGGGAACGGAGCGCCAAATGCTATGGTCCCTGCATACCTCTTTCGCCTCGTCCACAGTCATTAACCTCTTCATGTATGCCCTCAATCAAAATCTTATTTATTTTAAATCCTTCACTAACCTGTAAAATTTTGACGTGCTTTATCATCATTTTAGCTTCCACATTATGAATTCAGAAATATAAAACTATTTTAGTTGTACGTGAGATTAATATAAAATGCCTTTTAGTAACGAATTTATAGCCATCAATAATATTCGGATACCATTGTGGTACAATTGAATAGCGTTTAATTAAAAGAATATATTATGGTTTAGGGTTCGATTTCCAATCAAGGAAAGCTATCTTTAAAAAAACGGCCAAGTGCTAATGGGATTCAAGCACAGAGAGTTCCGTACAAATCTATAAAATTATGAAAGATATTTTTATTATATAATGTATCTATCTTTATTTATGTGAGGATTTGTGATACAGTGTTTTCAGGTTAATTGTTTGTTGTTTTTCTTTTGTTATTTCGATATAGTGGGGGTATTGTTTATTGATATCGAAATGAGTATTAAAAGTAAAACTATAGCGTGTCTGTGATCTGTACTGTGTATTGTCTCTGGTTTACAACTGTCAAATAAAGCAAAATGTGATCTTTACAAAAACTGCTCGTTTTATTAGTAATTATAAAATTTATGGATTCCGCAATTTTTCCTTTATCTGTGCTATAAAACGTTGCATAGTACCAAATTTCAAGATTCTGAATTCATTGGAAGTACTCTGAGGGTTTTGATTCCCTTGCGAATTTCGAAAACAGTTGTATCTTTTGATTGCATTGGCTTAGAAGTTTGATTTTTTCAGCTCCAAGGGACAGTAGAGTTTCAGCATAATACTTTTACGCGTTCTTAAGAAAAATCGTTTTGACAAATGGACAGACAAACAACTAAGTTATCTTATAAAGGTTCCGTTTTCTACTTTATAGGTACGAAAGCCTAAGAGCGCTTTATTCCATATAGCAGGGTAGACAGGGAGAACCTAGTGTTAAGACACTAACTTAGTGTTGAGACATTCGTGAACTTAATGTCGTACTTTGTCTTGTCAGAATAAATATCATTTTCCCAGGTGGGAATAGAACCTACAACCAAACGCGTTTACAGACGCTGCCCCACTGCGCCACTATGGTCTCAATAAAAGTAATTTTTATATTTTCATTCTAAAACTAACTAGTCTCAATACAAAATACATCGAACTATACTTATATATATTTTGGAACAAAGACAAAAATGTGAAGCTAAGAAAAACTAACCCTAGATCATGGTATTGCATTTGGTAACTAAATATAATATAACGACGTCATTAAAATGTGATATTTAATTTTGACATTAAATATTAAATTCAGAGGCCTGTTGTGGCATAGTGGTACAAGCATGCGAACACGACAGGTTGTGGGTTCAATTCCCACTCCAATAAGAAAATAAGGAACGGGATTGTTAAAAGAGAACGGAGTGTCTTAACACTAGGTTCCCAGGTTCCTTCTGCTTACAGTGCTATATGCGGGTGCTTACCGTCTATCTCGAGAGAGGAGCATGGAGAGTGCCTGGTACTTACGACCCAAGTGTAGGTTTAAGGGGCTTCTATAAAATGATCATTAACGTTCACATCCACTGTCCGCGCACCTCTCTCTACCTAACCATATTTTAAAAGATCCTACCAATGCGTCCTTAAAAATACGTGCTAGAAATGTACTGACGATAGTTCTAGACAAGTCGAGAACTTCTAGCACATTATAGAGAGATTTGGTTATTATGCTTCTTGCTTCTACTTCTGCCACGTACAAATAAAATTATATTTTTAAAAAAAATTAGTATTTTTTTAGCTTAACGGTGTATCCCGCATATAGCAGGCGGAATCTGTGGACCTAGTGATAAAACACTCCGTCCTCTTAATATTTTCGCTTATCACATTTTTAGTTGTTTTTTTTTTATAACTTCACGCTGTATCCCGCATATCGCAGGGTAGGCAAAGGGAACCTGAGAACCTAGTGTTAAGACACTCCGTTCTCTTACAACAATTCTGTTCCCCACTTTCCGCCGAATTGAGGCATTGCGTGCTGAGTGGCGGAACTCAACGTCGCACTTTGTCTTGAGAGGAAATTGAACCCACAACCTGTCTGTCAAAAAATGTTAGTTTTACAGTCGCACGCTTGTGCCTCTGCGCCACGACAGGCGTTATTACTTTTTTAGTTTTATGTATATACTTTAAATAAATTCAAAATTCCTGTTGAAAGCGGATTTATAACAATCAATAATATTGGTGTACCGCAAGTACTTAACTTGGGCCACATATTGAATATGAATCATTTATTATATTCAAAAAGGTTTGTTCATTATTTAAAATGTCTTTTCAATTTATATGATTTCGAGAGGATTAAAGTGATAATTATGGTAGCAGGAGAAAAGATTTTTTATATTCAAATTTGCCTTTCTCTGTATTTTTTTTTGGGCTCACGCTATATACACACTTTGCAGTAGGAACCTGAGAACCTAGTGGTAAGACACTCCGTTCTCTTTTAACATTTTCGTTCCCCACTTTCCGCCGAATCGAGGCATTGCGTTCTGAGTGACGAAACTGAGCGCCGCGTTTTCCCATGTTACCAGAACGAAGAAATGAAAATACATACATACATAGGCATAGGGAACCTAGTGTTAAGACACTGCGTTCCCCACTTTCCGCCTAATTGATCCATTGCGTGCTGAGTGGTGGAACTCAATGCCGTGCTTTGCCTTGTTACCAAACCCAGGAAATGAAAAATTACATTTCTTTCCTGGAGTGGGAATCGAATTCACAACCTGTCGGGTACAGTCGCACGCTTGTGACCCTGTGCCACGACAGGCGTTAAATTGCCTCTTATTGAAACAACGGAAACAACCACCATTTTAAAGTATTAAGTTACTAAAAAAACAGTAAATCTAAAAATAAACTAAGAATCAAAGGTCAGCTGTAGCAGTTCCAAGAATTTGTTAGAAAGCCCCAACGTTGTCACTCGAGTAGGTGTTACAAAGCGATTATACGAACAGATTACTTGACACACATAGAGACAATTTTATCCTACTTTGTGAAACTTTCTTTTGACGATCCATTTTCTTTATGTTGCTTCTTGTGTTTATTTTTGGCATGAAAATGATAGGAAGGGGTACTCTTAACTGACTTCAAAGAAAGAAGTTCTGAATTTGATTTTTTATGTGTGTTACAGTATAATTTTTTACTGGGTGATTAATTTTGATGATTTTTTTGATCAAAATTGATTAATTTTGATGATATTTTTGATCAAAATTGATTAATTTTGATGATTTTTTTTATGTGATAGTTAACGTAAGATAGTTTTATGTGGTTTCCATTTAAATTTAGTTAAAACCTAACCAGTAGTTTTTTGGTTATTTATAATAATATTACTTATTAGGGCATTTTATTTAAAGTTGGTTTCAGTTCGTTGTCCTGTTTTTACAATATTTGGGACAGTAATTTTTTTCAGAATTTTATCTCAGAGAGAATTTAGTATCGATACATTTCTTTTTTCACATTGGGACCAAAATCGAGACAATTTATATAATTTAATTTATAGTTATAGGGATTGGTTATGATTTTGATCTCTGCTTAAGGGAATAAAGGGAAGTTCTATTTAAATTATTCATTTTCCTATTCTCTCATCTCTTCGAGAAGATTTTTCAGTTGAATTGAAACGATTATGTCTAACCATCACCAAAACACTTCTTGATTTTATTTCTAAGATTAATAGATTGTCTATATTTTCATTCAATTGTCAAAGTTTACGTCTGTCTTACAAATTTTCGATTAGGTGACGTGTCCTGACGCGAGCTTAATATTTTTTACCCATCACAAAAAGTGCATAACACCGCTAATAAAAAATGAGAGGTTTCAAGTGACACCCGGACGGAACGAAGTTCCTTTCGATTAATTAGTGAAGGAATTGCAATATAATTGTACTTCTTTTAAGTTATAATAATAAGTTTTGTATAAAAAACCTGTATACACTTAACAAAAATAATCACGACACCACACTGTTCAATGCGAAATACACGTAGAAAAACAAAACGAAAATAACTGACTTGCTTTCTATAAGAGAGGGAGATCAACATAGAAACAGACGCACGCTGCTCGGCTTACAACTGTAGCAAAAAGTGTCGTTACAACTTTTGGTCTTAATTTTTTCCGTCTAGCCCCCTTTCAAAACACGCAATAAGGAACGTTTCAAATGTTTACTTTAAGAAATTCCCTGCGTAAGAATCGAATCCACAACCACCGTTTGCAGATAGACCCTATCATGTAGCCTATGTGTTTATTATCTTAAACTACGACATGTGAAAACTCTAACATACTCGGTTTTCAAGCGAGCCCTATCAATATTCATTCCAGCTAGTATGAACGTGCACGTAACACTTAGTCACCCTGGTTTTTTACGGTTAACACGTTGAAGCAATTTTAGTGGAATTTTCCATCAACAAAGTTAGAAATACAAGAGTTGTGACTTCCAAAAATAAGTAAAAACGGTAAACATTATTGAAATTACTGTACAGTAATTTTATATATTTTTTTATTATCAGCTTCATCAGGTAAAGCGTGGCGTTGAGTTCCGCCACTTAGCACGCAATGCCTCAATTCGACGGAAAGTGGGGAACGGAGTGTCTTAACACTCAGGTTACCTCTCCTCAGGTCTACCCTGCTATTTGCGGGATACAGCGTGAAGCTAAAAAAAATAGATTGTCTATTCTTTTTTTTTTTTTTGTAACTTCACGCTGTATCCCACATATAGCGGACTAGGCAGAGGGAACCAGAGAATATAGTGTTAAGACACTCCATTCTCTTTCAACATTTCCGTTCCCCACTTTCCGGCAAATTGACGCATTGCGTGTCGTCTATTCTTTTCATTCAATTATCAAAGTTTACGTGGGCACCATCTTACGAATTTTCGATCAGGTGTCCTGACGCGAGTTTAAAATTTTCACTTCAAAATATTAAGAACAGTATAACTTCCAATTGGGTGCTATCATAAATTACAGTACATAATTGCAAACAGTTAATCAAGTCAAAAACGAACGTCAGATCGTAATTCTCATTATTGATATTGACTTGCGCTGTTATACTGTGTATTTGTGAAATATTGAACCCCGGCCTCGTTAAGTAAATATGAAATATTTACTTATTAATCTGTTGCAAATTTGTTAATAAATACTGATGCCGTGATAAAGTCAAGATATGTTTGTTTGGGCGAGGGTTTTGGGTTTATATACCTGTTAGGGGTAATGGAACAGCGTTTGACTATAGACGCGAAAAAGTGATTATATTTAAATTGTATTCTTTTACCATTCTAATAATGAAAAAATCGCCTGTCGTGTCGCAGAGGCACAAGCGTGCGACTGTAAACTCGACAGGTTGTGAGTTCGATTCACACTCCAGGAAATGGATTTTTTCATTTCCTGGGTTTGGCAATAAGAGAGCGCGGCGATAAGTTCCGCCACTCAGCACGCAATGCCTGCTGGCAGAAAGTGGGGAACGGAACTGTTGAAAGAGAACGGAATGTCTTAAAACTAGGTTCTGAGGTTCCCTCTGTCTACCTTGCTGTATGCAGAATACAGTGTGAAGCTAAAAGAAAAGAGCTTCACGCTGTATTCCGAATACAGCAAGGTATGCTGAGTGGCGGTAGGCAACGCCGCGATTTGTCTTTGTTACCAAATCCAGAAAATGAAAATACTTCATTTCCTGGAGTGGGATCGAACCCATATCCTGTCGTGCTTACAGTTTGTGCCTTTTGCAAACGCTTGTGCTTCTGCGCCACGACAGGCGTTTTTTTTACTTTCTAGTGCATTTTAATTGAATTCAGTATTCTTTTCTTGTTAAATCATAATTATTACATCCCTAATCAAATAGAAAACATATATACAACACATTCATGTAAATGTAGTTTTCCAAATGAACATTCCAATTCAGAATTAACTATGTACATAGTATTTATCTTGCAATATGATGCCAGTTGGATCACAATGCTTTAATGAGTTAACACTCGGTTAGAGAGGTGTGGCGATCATTCGATTCATTACATCGGTATTATTCTGTACGGCTATGTCCGATTTTATGTTTGAAAATGATTTTAATTTCAGAATTTCAGAATTTCAGTTTGAAGTTTGATGTAACGAAAATGCGACACTAATATAAGGCAAAGTAAAAGTAAATAAAGTAAAATGGTAGAGTAAAATGTAAATAAAAAAAAAAGATATATAAAACTTCTGACAAAAACACAAATAGAAATAATTAAGATTGTATCAAAAAGTGTCTGTCGCGGCACAGAGGCACGTGCGACTGTAAACGCGACAGGTAAAGCGCGGCGTTGAGTTCCGCCACTCAACACGCAATGCCTCAATTCCGCGGCAAGTGGGGAACGGAATTGTTGAAAGAGAATGGAGTGTCTTAACACTAGGTTCTCTGGTTCCCTCTGCCTACCCTGCTATATGCGGGATACAGCGTGAAGTTAAAAAAAAAAACAAAAAAAAAAAAAAAACGTACAATTATTACTAATAACTCAAAAACTATATGTATACCGGCTCACTTCTATGTATCGGCTTCCCGAAATATACTGGCTTCCCTTAATCTCTTGGAATGGTTATTAAAATTTTCGCCGATCCCCAATGACAGGTAGTGAGAAATTAGTGATAGAACACTCCTGTTAGTTTTAATCTCTTAAACCGGTAAAGTAATATTTTTATCAATTTAAAAATAAGCAGTTTCACGTTTTATCATATATAGCAGGGTAGTCAGAGAGATACTGATAGCTATATATATAAAATATATATAGCTATATATATAAAATATATATAGCTATATATATATAGCTATATATAAATTATATATCTCTATGAGTAGTCTATTATAAACACGTAAATTGCTTAATTTATCAGCTACCTCCTTCTTGTAAAATATTTGACTGACAAGTGACGTTTCTTACGGCGAGGATTTATAAGAAAAGCAGACTTTCGTTTCGACCGTTGTACAGTTCAGAACAATAAAGAGGTAATTAAAATGGTGTTTCTCTTTTATTCGATGATCTAAAAAATCTAATGTCAAGACTGCCTTCCGAATTCAAAACATTACGTATGAAGTGGCGGAACTCAACGCCGCATTTACCAAAGCAGGGATATAAAAAAAAATTAAACATAATCATTCCCTTGAGTGTAAATCGAATTTTCATCATTTTTTACTGTATATAGATGAAGCATTAGTTTGGTTTAAATTCGACAGACGCTACATCTCTGGGGCAACGGGAAAGTTGTGGAACTTTGTAGTAACTTCGGAAAAATGAATTATTCGTTGGAAATATTACGCTATAAATATTAATTTTGTATAGATAGACATATTAGTATGGAATATAATATCGCAGTATAGATTTAGTTTAAGATTATATATCATTTTTCGTATATTGAGACATTGTGTGTTGAATTGCGTAACTTAACTCCGTGGTTTGTTTAACTAGAGAGAAATGAATATAAAATAAATATATTTCTTTCCGGCGTTAAGTTGATTAGAACTTACGGCGGCGGAATGCGGGGAACGTCGGTTCTCAGGTTCTCAGGTTCCCTCTGCCTACCCTGCTATGTGCGGAATACAGCGTGAAGCTAACTACAAAAAAACTATTTATTTCCTCGATGTACTGATATTGTCTCAATTTCAAGCAAGCAGTGGAGGGTAGAGTGCCTAGCCACTAGGTTTTTTGTCTATTCTACTGTGATATAAAGGATAAAGCTGCTAAATCAATGGTGCGCTATACAATTTAGTCAAAGAGAAGCTAATCTCAAGATACTTCGTTCTCTACTTTTCCACCCGATTTCAAAACATTCCTTATCGAAAAGCTAAACCCACCGCCGAGTTTTTTCCATAAATCCATATATAAATACGTGAAGCAAGAATTTTACCCCTTTTTACGAAAATTAAACGAAGGGAGGAGCATGAAACTTGGCACACTTATAGTTTGTATAGAGAAAGAGTGCAGGAGGCTAATATTTTTATAAATAATGCATAACAAAGTATTAAAATAAAAGTTACACACACTACCATAGTTTGACATTCACGTTTATATAAAGTGATATATACATACATTGCCAAAGACAACGCGTTGTTAACGCGTCAACGGGAACTCTAGTATTATTAATTTAATGTATTTCTAATATATAAACAATTCCGTTCCGTGGGGAACGAGAAAACGGAGTGTCTTGAAACTAGATTCTCTGGTTCCCTCTGCCTACATATATTGCAAAAGACAACGCGTTGTTAACGCGTCACCGGGGTCATTATTAATATTAAATTCCTTAAATCAATCGCGTGAAACAATATAACAATACATTACCTCCAAATTGCTTTATATACACACTGCTTCACTAATATCACTCCAGAATAGTTTGCTAGAGAAGTTAACATAATCCGTAATAGGCGGGAACAAATTAACCGATGGCATTCGATCGATCGCATCCATAACGTACACAACTTAAATAGTTTGGGAGCTGTTTCGTTATGAACTGGGAAGTTAGTAACAAATCTTATATACTTGTCGGGTTTTAGATATTAATGTATAGTTTGGTGATAAATCTCTCCACTCTCTACTTTTTGTCAATTTAGATACATTGCATTGTGAGTTAGGACGTTTTTACACGATTTTCGTCCGAATTCGGGACCTTGGTTATTAAATGTTTGTGAATTTTTTTCTGTTTTTCACCGCATAATTTTTTTCTGGATGAAGTATTTTTTTTTATTTATTGTATAATAGCTAGTGTTCCATTTGAGTTAAGACATCGTAGAGAGAGAGAGACTCGGTAGATACCGAGTAGTGCTTTAAGTTATTCGTAATAATTTTATAAAAAAATACATACATACATAACATATAGCTTCACGCTGTATCCCGCATATAGGACCCACAAGGTAGGCAGAGGGAACCTAGTGTTAAGACAATCCGTTCCCCATTTTTCACCGAATTGAGGCATTGGGTGCTGAGTGGCGGAACTCAACCCCGCGGCTTGCCTTGTTACCAAACTCTTATCTAAAAAAAAATACTTTTCTGATAATAATATTAAATTAGTACCATTCTTTTAAAAGAAACTGATCAAGCTGTTCGCCATTTTATAGTTTGTGCGTTCAGTCTCTAAAGGCCGGGATTACACGACCTCGATATAAAAGGCCGACATTTATATTCACAATTTACGGTTTCTCCTAAACTATATACGTAGAATTTATTTTAAATATATAAAATGAATATTTTATTTAACGATTTTAGGCTATTATGGCGCAGTGATAGCTTCTAACTGTTAATATGCAAGGTTGTGGATTCGATTCCCACTCTAGGTAATTAAAATATTAAATAATATTTAATGTTTTCATTTCCTTGCTCTGGTAACAAGGTAAAGTGCAGCGTTAAATTCTGCCACTCAGCACGCAATGTTTCAATTCGGCGGAAAGTGCGGAACGGTTGAAAAAGAACTGAGTGTCTTAACACTAGGTTTTCTGAGTCCCTCTAAAGATTTGATTTGTTGTGGATTTGATTCTCGATCAGGGAAATGTAGGAAAATTATACGAATTTGAAGTCTCCCAACACGCCCTATCTCGATTCGATCTCGATTTTTTAGCTTCACGCTGTATCCCGCATATAGCAGGGTAGACAAAGGGAACCTGAGAATCTAGTGTTAAGACACTTCGTTTCTCGATATCGGACGTAAAGTGGAAAACGGAATGTCTGGACACTAGATTTCCCTGCTATATGCTATATAGAAAAATATTTTTAAACGCAAATATACTAAAATTTTAATATAAAAATTAAAATTGTAATTTTAAAAGCAATATCCAATTAGATAGCAAAAATAGTCATGTCCTTCTGCTGTCAAGCGTAGAATCCTCTTTGATCTAAAACTACTCTACTATAAAAGTACAGGAAAATTAAATTTAAAATCTGTAAGGAAATTCAAAAATGAATATCAGAATTTTCAATCTAATAAGTAAATTACGTGACTGGATATTTTTTACTGAATTTATTTAGATAAAACTTTATTCAATTTGTGGTCATTCGTGGCTCACAGGCACAATGCGGCTGTACCATAAATGCGACAGGTTGTGGGTTCGATTCACACTCTAGGAAATGAAAATATTTATTATTTATAATATTTAGTATTTCATTTTCTCGCTCTGGTAACAAAGTAAAGTGCGGTGTTGATTTCCGCCATTCAGCACACAATGTTATGAGAACGGAGTGTTTTATCACTAGGTTCTCTGGTTCCCTCTGCCTATCCAGCTATGTGCGGAAACAACGTGAAGCAAAAAAAAGTTATATACAATTACTAAATTAAATTAGATTTATTATCTTATTTATTTTTAACTGAATTTGAAAAAAAGGAAAGGATAGTCAACTCGACTGGATTTTTTATGTGAGTTACCACATATTTTTTTTACTGAGCGAACCATTTTCGATTATTTTTTTATGATAGATAGCTTCTGATATTGTTCCATTGTAATTAAGTTAGGATCTGACAAGTTATTTTTTGAGTTATTCATAGTAATTGTACCTTTTAGTGCATTTTATTTGAATTTGTTTATTTATTTGATAAAATATTTATTATTTATACGGTTTCTTGTATTTATTTAAAAACTTTTAGGGTATGAATCCATAAATTAAAATAGACACTTTACAAATATATGGCGCAGTGGGACAACTGATTGTAAGCTCGGATGGATGTGAATTCGACCTTCAAACGAGCGATTGATTGTAATTAAATTATTTTCAATACTTTGCTCTGGTAAGAGTAAGCACGGCGTTGAATTCCGATTGATGCGTTGAACTTAACACGTAATATCTTGGTTTCTTGACAAATTAATATCAAACTCAGATTAAATTTCCAATGTATTATTTTATTTTTATGAAAACAGAACGTAATGTCACAACACTCTATTGTTTCCGGACCGATTCATTTTATTACTATAAAACATAGCTTCACGCTGTATCCCGCATATAGCAGGGTAAGCAAAGGGAACCTAGTGTTAAGACACTCCGTTCCCCACTTTCCACCGAATTGAGGCATTGCGTGTTGAGTGGCGAAACTCAACGCCGCGCTTTGCCTTGTTATCAAACCCAGGAAATGACTACTAAATACTAGTATACAACGCACGTTACCAAACCTAGGTAATGAAAAGTTCCATTTCCTGGAGCGGAAATCGAACCCACAACCTGTCGCGTTTACAATTACACGCTTGTGCCTCTGCGCCACGACAGGCGTTATTACTATAAAGCACTATAAAATAAACAATAAATAGCCGTTATACGACAATATTCTATACAATAATGCTATAACACGATTCACTGGACAGGAGATTCCTATTAAATTGCAAGCACGCATACTCAACACGGTATAAAATCTTTAGATATATGTAACTACGTGTTTGGAATACCTGGAATTTAGTACTAGGATATACTTGTTGCTTAGTGTAGTGTGTAAATTTAAACTTACATACATACATAGCTTCACGCTGTATCCCGCATATAGCAGGGTAGGCAGAGGGAACCTAGTGTTAAGACACTCCGTTCCCCACTTTCCGCCGAATTGAGGCATTGCGTGCTGAGTGGTGGAACTCAACGCCGCGCTTTGCCTTGTTACCAAATACAGGTAATGAAAAATTCCAATTCTTGGAGTAGGAATCGAACCCACAACCTGTCGCGTTTACAGTCGCACGCTTGTGCCTCTGCGCCACGACGGGCGTAAATTTAAAGTTTAGTTCAAACACGTAAATTATGTGTGTTTTAGCAATGTGTACGTCAAGTAGTAAAAGTGTACGTCAAACACATGAGTGTTTGTTAACATTTGATGTCCCAAAAAAAAAATTTTTTATTTCAATGTTATGTTGTTTCTATACCAATGCAGATTCAATATGTTAGCTATATTTTCTATATTTTATAATATTTTAGCTATATTTTCTGTTTTTTTTTTAAAGTCATAAATATTTAAATATGTACTTCAGTACATTAGATACATCTAAACTTCACGTTTCATCCCTTAATAGCAGGGTAGATAACCTAGTGATAAGATACTCCGTTCTCCCCCCCGAATTCGGAACAAAGCGTGTTGAGTGGTGTATTACCACAGTGAGAAAATGAAAATATTACAAATATTAGCTATCCGCCGGCGGCTTCGCCCGCATGGAATTCGGTTATATCGCGCCACATAGTAGTTAGGAGTAGCCTATAGTGTTTCCAAAGGTCTACTTAGCATTTTTTCACAATAAAAAGTATCTTATGTCCTTTCCCATGTTCAGTTCTATCTTCATACCGAATTTTATGAAAATCGGTTTAGGCGTGAAAGCGTAACAGACAGACAGAGTTACTTTCGCATTTATAATATTAGTGAGGATAATCATTTCCCCAACTGGGAATCGAACCCGTAAGTCCCGTTTACACTCAGACCCTAAGCCACTACCTGTTTATAGATTTTATCAAAGTTTTAACTCAAAGGACGCTCTCGTTTAAGAATACTTCAATGACAAAAGTTTTTAACAATTGATGCCTTTGACGCTGGTTCTTAACTTAAGTAAGGTAAGTTAGTAACTATAATTATGTAGTATATTTCCTGTAAAGAGCGATAAAATAACGTGAAAGTTTAGTAAAGAACAATAGGTAAATACTCTTTATTGCTCACCAAAAAGATACAAAATAAAAACATCTCATCTTCTTCTCCTCTTAACTTCACGCTGTATCCCGCATATAGCAGGGTAGGCAGAGGGAACCTGAGAACCTCCGTTCTCTTTCAACAACTCCGTTACCAACTTTCCGCCGAATTGAGGCATTGCGTGCTGAATGGCGGAACTAAACGCCGCGCTTTGCCTGAATATATAAATTCGTATATGCATAATTATTATTATATATAATTACTATACAAAGTTATGTTCTTAATCGATTTCAATAAAGGAGGAGGTTCTCAATTCGACTGTTTTTTGTGTATTATTACAAAAAAAATATTGGGAGAACCAATTTTGATGATTATTTTATAATATGATAGCATTTTTTTCTGATATGGCCTCATTTAAATTTGGTTAAGATTTAATTATTAAGTTATATGTAATAATTGAATCGGTGAGTCCAGACACAACGTAAGTCCGGATTTTTAAATTTTGCAGGAGAGAGAAAAATGTATATAATTTTCCTTTCTAAGCAAGTTTAAACCGATTACGAATTTTTGCATTTTTTGTGACTCACGTTGTTTCCGCACTCACCGATTCAATTAGAGAACATAAAAAAACGGATATCGGAGTGTCTTAACACTAGGTTCTCAGGTTCCCTCTGCCTACCCAACTAAATGCGGGATATTATTATTGCGGGATGTTACTATTTCTTCATTTGATTTAATATATTCTTATATAATTTATTTTATACACATAATATATATATAATTAAGATTTTAATAAGAAAAGAAAACCAACTTAAAATGAACTATAAAACACTACAAATTACAATTGGCCAGAATAACTCATAAACTACTTGTCAAAAAAGAACCAAAAATAGGATATCTTAACTTTTTAGTTAAAGCATTCCCTACAATATTACGCGGAACACATTTGTTAAACAAGCGCCGCGAAATCTGCTCAGTGGGCCGCGATGATAACCGGAACCAGCCATTTGTCACAGGATATCCGAGTCTCCAACAAAGCCGGTCTACATCTAGATATGTATATACCAAATATCGTGACGAAATGGCTTAACGTCTGACTGTACACGACTGGTAGTGGCTTCGATTCCCGGTCGAGGGAATATTAAGCAAAACAGGATAGTCAGGGAATCCAAGCACTCTGTTGTTCCGCTTCCACCAGAAATCGTGTAAAGTAAGGGAACTTCTTATCCTAATAGAAGATGATATTAGTGTTTAGAAAGTAATATTAGAGTATTATAAGTAATGAGAAATATATTATTAGACAACTAAAATACTTGGACTGTCTTTGGAAAAAAAATATCTTATTTCCTAAGCTTGGTTAAGTGATATGAAAATATTTTGAAAGTTGACAAAGGTACGAACCACGTGTCCGTAGTGATCACAATAAATATGGAGAAGATGAGAGAAAAGAGAAGAACGGAGAAATGAAATAACTTAAATATAACGTTCCTCCAAAGGAAGGTCTTCCTAATATAAGGCCCTCTTAGCGCAGAGAACAACGTCTAAATATATATAGGCGATCAGTTTGTAGGTTTGATTTCCACTTTGGGTGTGATTATATTTAAATATTACATTGAATCCCATCACTCAAAATGCAATGTTTTAAATTGGAGGTGCAAGTACACAACAAATTGTCTTGAGCAGGAAAAAGTGAAGCCTAATAAAAAAAAGTATTGCCTATTTTTTAAGCTCAGGCGGAAGTCAGAGAACCGAGTGTCCCGATACTATGTTCTCTCTGCCTACCCTGTTATGCTTATATTATGTTCAATGGACGACGATGATAACCGGAACCAGTCATTTTGTCACCGGATGTCCGAGTCTCCAACAAAGCACAGTCACATATAGATGTAAGTTTATATATATATATATATATATATATATATATCTATATATATATACTCTGCTATATATATATATATATATATATATATATATATATATATATATATATAAACTATCTTCATTATAAGCAATATAATAATGTATCTTTGTGGACCAAGAAAAGTTATACAGTAACCAGATACATAATATGATCTTCCCACTTTTTTTTTTTTTTTTTTTGACACTGATATTTATAAACTCTGGTACCCATTATAAAGATTTAACGTATTTATGGGTTTCCAGCACTCTTTAATTTAAGAGCCTGTCCCAGTACACTTGTGCCTTGATATGCATATATATTATATAAAATTTAAATGCAAAAATAAAAAAGAAAAATTAAGACAAAAAAAAAAAATAATCGGAATTATAAAATAGCCATTTTAATAAAAACTCTCTGTTTCCTCGTAAACCTGTGCTTGTGAGAACATAACCACTTCACTGCCTTGCGCCCAGATACCTAGACAGAGGGAATATGTTGCAAATTTTATTAATTTTATTATAAAAGATGACTTCCACGATAGAACGATAATGTCTTTGGGCAGTAGCAGTTTTGCATTTGTATGGGACAAACATTATAAAAGCATTGAGACTTAGCATTACTTTCTTGGTATTTTATTTCTTTATGTACTCGAAGTACCCAGCTTGCAGAACAAAGAGTTGCCTCACTGGCCAAAACCTTGCAGTCAATGTATAACTGAAAGTTGAATATCTGAAGTGTTTATAGATCATGACCTTGAGGACAGCCACTCTGTGCCCGTTCCAGCGAAGAAAATGAGTCTTTGGAGCTCCACCCCAAACAGAAATACAATATGTAAGAAGAGAGACTGACACATAGAGCATGGTAGACTGTTTTTAGGACAGAATAATCTGCAGACTGTCTCAATTTTTTAAAAATAAAGATGATTTTACATGTATCCTTGACGTATATATATATATATATATATATATATATATATATATATATATATATATATATATATATATATATATCAACTAACGTGACGAAACAACGTCTGACAGTACACACGGAAGCTGTTTGTGCGTTCGATTCCCGCTCGGGGTAATTATTATATTTAAATAATTTTCATTTCTCCACTCTGCTAAGACAAAGTGCACATTTACCAGCATAGCAGGTTAAGCAGAAAAATCCTAGTGTTAAAAATCTATCTAGACGGAATTTTACGTTGAAAACGCTTATTTGAGAAAGAAAACGATGAAGGGGCCAGTAATTTAAATATCATGGTTCCCTCGCTCTGGTAATATGTGGTAAGGGTGGTATTGCGAAATATAGAGAACAATACATACATAGCTTCACGCTATATCCGCATATAGCAGGTTAGGCAGAGAAACCTAGTGTTAAGACACTCCGTTCCCACTTTCCACCAATTGAGGCATTGCGTGCTGAATGGTGGAACTCAACGCCGCACTTTGTATTGCAAACCCAGGAGTAAAGAAGAATTGGCATTTCACCTGGGTGAAATCGAACTCACAACCTGTAGCGCTTACAGTGCCTCGCGCCACGACATGCGTTAATATAGAAAACGGAGTGCCTTAACACTATGTAACGCAGAATAATGCATAACCAATATCTTATCACTTATGTACATAATATATCTACATATAAAAGATAGTAAAACTCTTTATACTGGCAGAAAGCCAGATACGCTTGGGTTATGTCCAACGCAACAAATTGCTGACATCAAATATCATGATTAACATTGTAAGGTTCTCACTATTCAGTTATATATCATGGATATGTATTGAGGCGTATCGTGGCCCAGAGATTCAAACGTGCGACTGTAAACGCGACAGGTTGTGGGTTCCCATACCAGGTAAAGAAAATATTAAATAATATTTAGTATTTTCATTTCCTCACTCTGGTAAGGTAAATCGTGGCGTTGAGTTCCGCCACTCGGCACGCAATGTCCCAATCTGGCGGAAAGCGGGGATCGGATATGTTAAAAGAGAACGGAGTGTCTTAACACTAAGTTCTCTGGTTTCCTCTGCCTACCCTACTATGTACCAGATACAGCGTGAAGCTAAATAATACAATAAATGAGCAAGAGGCGTGGAAATGTAGGACAGTTTCTGATTCTAAATGCGATTGGTAGGTTCGATTCCGGTTCGAGGAAATGATTATATTTATATTACTTTCAATTCTTTCAAACGCCTGTTGTGGCGCAGAGGCACAAGCGTGCGACGGTAAACGCGACAGGTTTTGGGTTCGATTCTCACTCCAAAAAATAGAATTTTTCATTTCCTGGGTTTGGTAACTAGGCAAAGCGAGGCGTTGAGTTCCGCCACTCAGCACGCAATGCCTCAATTCGGCGGAAAGTGGGGACCGGAGTGTCTTAACAGTAGGTTCCCTCTGCCTACCCTGCTACATGCGGGATACAGCGTGAAGTTATTGTATGTTCAATTCTTTGCTCTGGTAATATATTACCATTTAACACGTAATGTTTCGATTGCGGAAAGCCGCGAACGGAGTGTTGAAGCATGGCGTTGACTTCCACTACACAGCACGCAATGCCTGAAGTCAGCGGAAAGTGGGGAACGGAAATTTAAAAAAAGAACCGAATGTTTTAACGCTAGGTTCCCTCTGATTCTTGCTAAGCGAGATAAAGCGTGAAGCTCAATAATTATATAATTTGGTTACAAAAATATCTACCATTTGCATAGATTCAATAAAAACTGGTACCGATCAAGAATTTTCAATTTCTCCTAATGGCAAGCAAGTACATGCCGGATCAGTTTTAGCATAAAAATGCAGATTCCGCATTTCTATTTCATTTGCCAATTGCGACGTCGCGCGCTGATTTTAATAACATTAGCATATATTTTAATGATGGGAAATATTTTTTGTATAGAATTTCGCTTTTTTATGGTAAATACGTGTTTTTTTTTTTTTGATTTAGCATAATTTTAATTTAGGTGTCGTGGTGCAGAGATACAGGTTTGTTTGCTCCACGCTGTATCCTGCATATAGCAGGATAGGCAGAGGGAACCTGAGAACCTAGTGTTAAGACACTCCGTTTCCTACAATCCGCCGAATTGAAGCATCGCGTGCTGAATTGCAGAACTCATCGCCACGCTTTGCCTTGTTACCAAACCCAGGAAATGAAAATACAGAATTTTACATTTGCAGGTGTGGGAATCAAACCCAAAACCTGTCGCGTTTACAGTCGCACGCTTGTGCGTGCTTCTGCGCCACGATAGGCGTCCTTTTCACACGCAATATTTGAAGTTAAGGTGAAGGAGAGATTTAAACACCAGGTTCTGTATGATTTCTCAAAAAAAAAACAACTAAAACAACGTTATGTTACAACTAAAAATGTTATGGTTAATAAATTATTGAGGATCGAAACTATAACCACCGACCGGACACTTTACAACTGAACCAAGAGGGTGTTTCTCTTAATTTTTGTTATTTTTTTTATTTAATGTCACCGCACATAGCAGTGTAGGCAGAAAGAACGTAGTGTTAAGACACTCCGTTCTATAATCCGTTCCCTTTCCTTAAAGAACATTTTTCTTAATAAATCGTAAAAAAATGATCTGGAACAAGAAAATCTGAGTAAAACGCTCCAAGCACTTTGTGCTATTCCTTTCGTTACATTATACTTTTATCAAACAAGGGGCTTATAAAAAGTAATTTAATACTTTAAGTTATATCCATTCTTTTATAAAAGTACGTGTAAAATATACGTTGCCATAGCAATGTTGCTATGGTAACATATATTTTACAGTATCTAAAGGAAGAGTTAGTGGAGAACGAAAAGAGAAGAAAAAATTACACAGTAGATGCGAAACTTCAGAAAAGTGACATACAAGAGAAAGAAAGATGAATATATTAGGATAATAGTGCCTCAATTCGGCGGAAAGTGGGGAACGAAAATCTTAAAGAGAACGGAGTGTCTTAACACTGGGTTCTCAGGTTTCCTCTGTATACCCTACTATGTGTGGGATACA
Organism: Philaethria dido; assembly: GCA_033558755.1. NCBI lineage: Eukaryota > Metazoa > Arthropoda > Insecta > Lepidoptera > Nymphalidae > Philaethria > Philaethria dido. The sequence goes on along the minus strand of JAKGSA010000994.1, from coordinate 96,576 downwards.
GCGTGTAGGTAAAAGAAAATAAAAGGAGAGTAATTGTAAGAATTTTTTAATGTCTATCTTAAAAAATATTTTATATTTTAATGTAAAATATTTAGCGCATATTTAAGATATATTAAATATTATTTAGCTTATATAGCAGTGGCACAAGTGTGCTTACGCGACACGCGACAGGTTGTGTGTTCGATTCCCACTCCAGGAAATGTAAAAGTTTAGTATTTTCATTTCCCAGGTTTGGAAATAAGGCAATGCGCGGCGTTGAGTTCCGCCACTCAGCACGCAATGCATTCAATTCGGCAGAAAAAGAGGAGCGGAGTATCTTACTAGTACCCGAGGTTTTTAGGTTCCCTCTGCCTACTCTGCCATATACGAGGTACAGCGTGAAACTAAGAAAATATATTTAGCTTTCATGTTTTCACTTAAAACAAATGAACACAGTAACGTATGTTCTATCTCATTCACTCACCGACTTAATGACATCTACCATGACGCTTTTTCGTTACATGTAAGTTGCAAATCACAACAATTCCTAAAAACATACTAAAAGAACTAAATATAAGAAAAACTTATTTATAACGTATACAAAAAAATATTTTCCTACAAAATTTTCTTTTGAAAGTAACAAAATCACTTAAGCCGTCTAACAAAGGATTGAGTGAGTCGTCAGAATAGTTCACGGTCTAACGCGCCTAATATCGCCTTGTATCCGAATCGAGCGTGAATAGGTTGATAAGTCGACTTATGTATATAATTTTTTTGATAACAGTATATGGTAAAAAGTATTCAAATAGAATTTAAATAATAAAATTTAGATTTTATTTCAAAAACTAAATCGTCGTAGTTCAATGGGACAGAATTGGTAGCTGGTTCGAGTCCCATTCGAAGGAATAATCATATTATTTTCATTTCCCTACTTTATTAAGATGCATTCAGTTTTTTTTATTGATAAAGGATGGCAAACGAGCAGAAGGACCACCTGATGGTAAGTGGTCCTTCGCCCATGGACATAACACAACACCAGAGGTGTTGTTAATGCGTTGCTGACTTAGTGTTTAGATGGAAAGTGGAGGAAATGATGTAGCGGCCGCGGCAGTTCGTAATCGGAAACACTACATTCTGGGAAAGGATGGGTGGGATTAGGGAAATCCTGGCTTACATGTCACAAGTCATCGAACCAGAACACATCATTAGATATTTGGCAGTTCGTGTTTGACATGATAATGGTTGCAAGCCAGTTGGAGGACGGACTTCCTACCACCAAACTACTGGGATACCCGCCTCTTATGGGATGCTACCCAGCGGCGGAGGGTTCCGCTATTTAATATGCAATACCTTGAATACGGGCGGAAAGCGGGCAAAGTGTTTAGACGCTAAGTTGTCTTTGCTTATCTTCCTATGTGAGGTAAAGAGTGAAGCTGTAGAGTGAAGTGTTAAAATCCACAATAATATATGTATCAAAATTTAATTTTATTGCTTTAATTAAATAATATTTCAAACAGATTTCGAACCTGGACCCTTTCAACACAAGAACAAGCCAATCGATAAAAAGATTTCATAGTGAATAGAACGCCCCAAGCTGTTCGTTGAGCTTTCCATGGAAAGTGACTGTGGAATTAAACGCGTCAGACCGTAAACTATCCAAATCCTTTACTAGACGTCCAAAGTGATTTTGTTACTGAAGAGAACTTAAATGTTTTTTTTACTGACTTGAAAAGGAAGGAGTTCTCAATACGATTGTATTTTTTTTAACGTTACCGCATAACTTTTTACTAAACCAATTTTGATAATTTGTTTATATGATAGTTAGTGCTTCTTATACATACATACATACATACATACATACATACATACATACATACATACATATATACATACATACATACATAGCACGCAGTATCCTGCATATAGCAGGGTAGGCAGAGGGAACCTAGTGTTAAGACACTCCGTTCCCCGCTTTCTGCTGAATTGAGGCATTGCGAGCTGAGTGGCGGAACTCAACGCTGCGCTTTGACTTGTTACCAAACCCAGAAAATGAAAATACTAAACTTTTACATTTTCAGGAGTGGTAATCGAAATCAAAACCTGTCGCGATTACAGTCGCGCACTTGTTCCTCTGCGTCACGACAGGCGTTAGACGAGTAGTTTTTGAGTTATTTTTAATAATTTTAACTTACTATTTATTTATAAGGCAAGACACTGTAAGAAAATCAGAAACGAAAAAATCCGTGTAGGCAGAGCAAACCTATTGTTAAGACACTCCGTTCTCCACTTTCCGCCGAATTGAGGCATTGCGTCCTGAGTGGTGGAACTCAACGCCACGCTTTGCCTTGTTACCAAACCCAGGAAATGAAAAATTCCATTTCCTGGAGTGGAAATCGAGCCCACAATCTGTCACGTTTACAGTCGCACTCTTGTGCCTCTGCGCCACCATAGGCGCTTTAGACGAAGAACGGAGTGTCTTCATACTATTTGATGTCTTACTACTCTATAGTCATCATCATCATCATCATCATCACTCTATAGTATACGAAAAAGTGCGTGAAACTGAAAAATTATACCTACATAATGAGTCAAATGACGTATTACTATATTCATAATATATTTTTAACATAATGAAATTTATTAAATCATCATTTTATCAATAATTATTTAAGCAAAACTAATTGATATTACATATGAATTCAATTTTAAATTATTGTAAATTTAATTAAGCTAGTTTACAATACGTTGTCTTGTCAGCGTGTATGTCATACATGAATACATGTAAAATTTTTATCTATATATAAATACGTGAAATAAAAACTTTGGACCACTTTTTACGAAAATTAAGCGAACGGAGGAGCATGAAACTTGGCACACTTATAGTTTATGTAGAGAAGGAGCGCAGAATGCTAATTTTTTTTTAATAATGCAATAAAGATTATGTTAAATTACACACACTACCATGGTTTGACGTTATATGGTATTTTTATTTTTTATATAAAGTGACATATATACTTAAAGACAACGCGTTGTTAACGCGTCGATGGGAACTCTAATATTATTAATTAATGTATTTCTAATATATTAACAATTCCGTTCGGTGGGGAATGAGAGGACGGAGTGTCTTAACACTAGGTTCTCTGGTTCCCTCTGCGTACCCTGCTATGAGCGGGATACAGCTTAAAGCTAGTAAATTTTAAAAACCGTTTCAAGCTTTATTACTTATAGCAAGCCCTCAAAAAGAACCTTATGTCGTCACTTTCGATAATACGCCTATATCTGACTTCATTTTGCAAGTCCGATTAGTTCTGGATTCAATTCCCACTCAAGGCAATTGTATATAATTTTTTTGCCCTTTCTCTCTATGGCTATGGCTTTCTCTCTATCCCTTTCTATCTATACAAAACTCGATGTCGAGTTTCGCTACTTAACTTACAATGCCTTGAAATTGGGCGAAAAGCGAAAATCGGTATTTTATAAAGGAACTTAGATTAATATCAAAACTAACTTTTTAAAGCCTGTCGTGGCGCAGAGGCACAAGTGTGCGGCTGTAAAGCGACAGGTTGTGGGTTCGATTCCCAGGAATTGAAAGGATTCTCCAGGAAAGAAGTATTTTCATTTTCTGGGTTTGGTAACAAGGCAAAGCGCGGCGTTGAGTTCCGCCACTCAACACGCAATGCCTCAATCTGGCGGAAAGTAACACTAGATTCTCAGGTTCCCTCTGCCTACCCTGCTATATGCGGGATACAGCGTGAAGTTAAAAAAAAATACTAACTTTTTTAGCACACAACAAGTAGTTCCCATCAATAATTATCATCTAAAACTCAAATAACCGTAAACCTACAATATTCTCGTTAGATAACATAACATAATAATTAAATAGTAAATAACGACGAAGTACAGTCGTTACCGTTAGCCGTTATATAAAATTTAACGTGATACTTATAGCTTAATCAATATTGTGAAGGAATTTTAACTGCGATCTCGTCTTAGAGGTTGGAATATAGGTCATAGTCATTGTATTGAAATAGGCTGATATTTTTTTTATTACATCGGGTAATTAGAATACGTAGTGTTGGGACACTCCGTTCTCTATTTTTCCTTCTGAAATGGAGACATTATGGATTGAGTGGCGAAACTAAACACCGCGCTTTTACCAAAGTGGGAAAATTAAATAATAATTACCTATATTAAATGAAACTATTTTGAACGTATTAATTGAGTATACTTTAGGATTTGGAAATATATTTTAGGAAACCTGACATTTCGAACACTTTATAGTAGTCCGTGGACTTGTTACAGGTAGACTGAGGTGTCATTCGTCTGTTGCAGCATTGTTAGCAGAGAGAGCTTAGTGTCAAGGCACTTTGTCCTCCACTTTCTGTTCAAATTCAATTTTACCCTCTGGTAAGAGGGAAGAAAGTGGAAACGGAGTGTTTAGTCAAATTGAGCTTCTAATAATGTATTGTTTTTATTATGTAATTATATATTTATTTTTTTAAGCCTCACGCTTTCTCCCTATTGAGGTAGTCAGAGAGATCGGAGCGTCAAATACTAAGGTTCCTGCATACTTCGCCTCGTCCACAGTCATTAACCTCTTCATACATGCCCTCCGGGGGATCCTCTTGCTTTTTACGTAAACTCCTCCAGTATTATAGTGTGTTTTTGTAGGTTAACGAAGGTCTCTCTTGGTGACTTTTTTTATTTTAAAATATTTTTAAAATTCATCTCGCTAAGGAGACAACTCAATTATCCTTACGTGACTACTTTCCATTACGTGAGCTTTTAAATAATGCAAAATAAAATTCGGTGTTAAAATTTTAACTAATTGTCCATTTTCTGTGACATTTTTTATATTTCTATGGCGTGAGATATCTAATATACTTTATTAAATCATAGTCTGTAGTATCGACTGTAAAAGGAAGAGTCCTGATATTTTCCGGAAAATACACGTTATTGAAAAAATCGAGGCTTTCCCTTTTCCTTAGAAGTTTCCGGAAATCCTAACTAGTGCTTCTCCTTCTTTTAATGGCTTCACGCTGCATCCCACACATATCAGGGTAGGCAGAAGGAACCCTAAGAAAGTGGTGCTAATGTACTCCGCGTTCTCTTTTAACATTTTTGTTCCCTACTTCCTGCTAAATTTAGGCAATGCGTGCCCAGTGAAGGAACTCAATGCCACGTGTTTTGTAATCATGAAAATATGAAATATTAATTATTATAAATATTTAACATTTTCATTCCCTAGAGTGGGAATCGAACCCATAACCTGTCGCATCTACAGTAGCACGCTTGTACCTTTGCGCCACCATGATCAATTATAACTCGAAAACATGCAAATATCGAATATTTTTTCGAACATTACAAAAGTCGTTTCGAAATAAATACGCTAAGAACTAGGAGCAGAGGAATTGCTGAAAATGAAAATGTGAAAAAATGAGGCCGAGTTTACATATAGGGGTGGAATGAGAAATTTATTCATCGTTAGGTCCCTAACGTAGCGCTATCTGTCCCAAATGGTACGGACTTTGGGATAAAAACTGCAAACAGATAGAATTGTAACTGATTTTCCTATGAAAGTCATTGTTTTTTAACCGATTTCAAAAAGGAGGTTCTCAATTCAATTGATTTTTTTTGTGCGTTACACACATATTTTTTTGCTAGATTAACTTACAATGGGTTGACGCCTGTCGTGGCGCAGAGGCACATGCGTGCTACTGTAAACGCGACAGGTTCGATTCCCACTCCAAGAAATGTAAAGTTTAGTATTTTCATTACCTGGGCTTAGTAACAAGCGCCGCGGTGAGCTCCGCCACTCAACACGCAATGCCTCAATTTGGCGGAAAGTGGGTAACGGAAATGTTGAAAGAGAATGGAGTGTCTTAACAGGCTCCCTCCTTCTCAGGTTTTTCCTTCTCGGGTTCTTTCTGCCTACCCTGCTATATGCGGTCTACTGCGTAAAGCTACAAAAAAAATGATGAAGCTAGTACTTCTAATACGGTCTCATTTAAATTTAGTCAAGATCCGACAAGTAGTTTTTGATCTTTTTCGAAATAATGGTACTTTTTAGTTCTTTTTCTTTGAAGTCGGTTGTTTTTTTTTTGTTAAAATAATCTTTTTTTTAGCATCACGCTGTAACCCGCATATAGCAGGGTAGGCAGAGGGAACCAGAGAACCTAGTGTTAAGACACTCCATTCTCTTTAAACAATTCCGTTCCCCACTTTCCGCCGAATTGAGGTATTGCGTGGTGAGTGGTGGAACTCAACACCGCGCTTTGCCTTGTTACCAAACCCAAGAAATGAAAATACTAAATTTTACATTTCCTAGAGCGGGAATGGAACCCATAGTCTGTGTCCTCTGCGCCACGAATGGCCTATTGTTCGTTTGTGACCTATATATATATAGGTCATAAATTATATGTACTTATTTTTGTAATTTAATCATAATATTTCAATAAGTATATTTTTCTATATAAATGTGTACGAGAATATAAAACTAATGACACAAGTTTATTTCACGCTACCCTCATTTGAAAGGGGTTGATCGACCGATTTTGATGATTCTTTTTTTATAAGATAGCTTGTGCTTCTGATGTGACCTCATTTTATTTCTGACTAGTTGTTTTTGAGTTATTCGTAATGTTTTTAGTTTTAAGTCCAATTTATTTGAAGTAATAATTTAAGTATACCATATTGCATTGTCTTTCGCCGGTATAATTTTCTTAAAAATAAATACAGTTTCATGTAATACATGATATTTATATACCATATATTTGGTATTATAATATATAGTTATATTTTTTGTAATAAGTCAAGTAAACAGTTAACATTTCTAAGTACAAACAAACGCACTTCCCATATGTTCATTTTGTACAAACATACATACACACCCATACACACTCACACACACAGACACACACACACATACATTGTAAAAAAAAAAGATTTTGTGTAATTTAACCATAATATTTCAATAAGTATGTAATTCTATATAAATATGTACTAGTATATTGACACAAGTTTACGTTTCGCTACCCTCATTTGGTACGGGTTGATCGATTTGGGTCCACGAGTATTCTTATGAAATCCACTTTTATAGGTTAAATTTGGTTTGTTGAAGTTTTTTTTTGATACCTTTATAAATATATATATATATATATATATATATATATATGTGTGTATTGATGAAGCCATCGTGGCGCAGATGGATAAGTTTGCGACTGTAAATGCGACAGGTTGTGGATTCGATTCCCACTCTAGGAAATGCAGTATTTTCATTTTCTGAATTTGGTAACGTGGCAAAACGCGGCATTAATTTACGCCACTCAGCACGCAATCTGGCGGAATGTAGGGAACGGAATTCTTGAAAGAGAATGGAGTGTCTTAACATTAGGTTCTCAGGTTCTCAGGTTCTTTTAACTTTACCAAAAAAAAATAACACATAAAAAACTGTCAAATTAAAAACTACCTTCTCTTCTAAAACGATTAAAAAATGCTAGAGGACATAAAACAATACAAATACAATTTAAAAACATACATATACATATAGCTTTACGCTGTATCCCGCATATAGCAGTGTAGGCAGAGGGAACATAGTGTTAAGACACTCCGTTCCATGCGTTCTGGAGTGGGAATCGAACCCACAACCTGTCGCGTTTACAGTCGCACGCTTGTGCCTCTGTGCCACGACAGACATTTAAAAACATTTATATATAAATTAAAAAAAAAACTTTTAAAGTGTTTTTATACAAACAATGTAATAATTTGAGGTAAACACACCTGTGACAAAAGTAAATTGCACGTAATAAATTCTTTACATTCGCAACGAATAAATCGAAATTTATTTTATTCAACAAGCCACTTTTACATTATTATACATACTTGAGACATTACGTGTTGAAAAGTGGAACTTAACGCCACGATGTGACGTAAACTGGGAAATGTCTATAATTTCAAATATAACTAGCTGCTTCCCGTGACTTCGCTCACGTGGTCAATGTCAGGCCATAGTACATACTGTAGTGTACAGTATAAAAAATATACATATTTTTTTAACTTCACGCTGTATCCCGCATATGGCAGGATAGGCAGAGGGAACCTGAGAACCTAGTGTTAAGACACTCCGTTCTCTTACAACAATTCCGTTCCCCACTTTCCGCCAAATTGAGGCATTGCGTTGAGTGGCGGAACTCAACGCCGCGATTTGCCATATTACCAAACCCAGGAACTGAAAATACTGACAATTCCTGGAGTGGGAATCGAACCCACAACCTGTCGCGCTTACAGTCGCACACTTGTGCCTCTGCGCCACGACAGGAAAGATATATCTTTTTTGAATCTCTAACAATATCTGTACAAAGTTTCATGATAACCGGTTGAATCATTTAGCGTCAACACGTAACAAACAAACTTACATTCACATTTATAATATAAGTAGGGATATAAAGTAGCCTAAGTGAATCTTTATTACATAAGCTACCTGCAAGTGAAAGTCCCATTAAAATTGGTCTAGCAATTTCAGAGATTAGCCGGAACAGACAGACAAAAATTGTAGAAAGTATTATTTTGGCTTATATACCGTAGATATTCACATGCAAGTAGTAAAAAGCGGTTTTTTTAATATTACAAACAGACACTCCAATTTAATTTATATATATATATATATATATATATAGATTCCAATTAACTATGGGATTTAACAATGACTAAATAACTGAACCACGATGACTTCAAAATGAATATTCACATATGTGACATGTCCATTTTAATAATAATCATGGAATAAAAGTCCGTATATGTTCATTACAAACGTAATTACGTTCACCAAAACGAGTATACGCATAAATGAGTTCCAATAAATTATTTATTCAAAATAAATATTCGATTATTTCACGCAAATTATATATATATCTACCTACCTACCTAACTTTACGCTTTATCCCTAGCGGGGTAGTCGGAGGGTACAGAGCGCCAGATGCTACGGTCTCTGCATACCTATATATCTATATACAAAGCGCGGCGTTGAGTTCCGCCACTCAGCACGTAATGCCTCAACTCGGTGGAAAGTGGGGAACGGAGTGTCTTTGCCTTGTTACCAAACCCAGGAAAGGAAAAATTCCAATTCCTGGAGTGGAAATCAAACCCACAACCTGTCGCGTTTACAGTTGCACGCTTGTGCCTCTGCGCCACGACAAACGTCGAAGCGTGAAGCTACGACAAAAAAAAAGATTTTCAAGTAAACCCACAAACCAGTACTAGTCTCTCAAATAAATATAAACTTTGTCAGTGAATACCTCGTTAAAATTGCAAATACACTTTAATGTTTACCGCCATCGAACTAAAACTGTTCACTTGTCGCAGTTCAGTTCAGTTCAAAAACTAACAGCTTAGCCTTTAAAGTTCTTAATTTATTTTATGTATCGTGTTTTTTGAATTTAATATGAAAAAGCTACTGAGGTTATCGTAGCACCAAGGCCCGTTGGCCTGAGGAATGATTAGCACGCGGTTCACTCTGGCAGGCTGATACGCGGCGTTGAGTTACGCCGTTTACCACGCAATAACATTAATTCAGTAGGAAGGCAGCGTACATAATAATTTTAATACTAATCTCTCTAATTATCCTGTGGTGGCGCAGAGGCACAGGCGTGCGACTGAAAGCACGACAGGTTGTGGGTTCGATTCCCACTCCAGGAAATAGCAGTATTTTCGTTTCCTGGGTTTGGTAACAAGGCAAAGCGCGGTGTTGAGGTCCGCCACTCAACACGCAATGCCTCAATTTGGCGGAAAGTGGGGAATGGAATTGTTGTAAGAGAACAATGTGTCTTAACACTAAATTCTCAGGTTCCCTCTGCCTACCCTGCTATATGCGGGAAACAGCGTGAAGTTGAGAAAAAAAAAACTACTTTGCTATGCGGGTTAAGGTGTGAACTGTTTTTTTTTCATAATCATTACTCAAATGGGAATCGAACCTACAATCATCATGAGGACAATGAGAAAGTGATTCTATTGCGCTAACATATGTTGATAATATTATCTTTTTAATTTTCAGAACAAAACCTTTAGAAAAAAAATGAACTTTCATATAATATTTAGATTTTAACAAAAAAAAGAAAGCCAACTATTAAAATACACTGAAAATAAAATTATTACGAATAACTCAAAAACTACTCATCCGATCTAAGCAACATTTAAATAAGACCGCATCATAAGCTATCACATAAAAAACAATCACTAAAATCAGTTCATCCCGCAAAAAGTTTCACATTCACATGCAAAAATGCACTCAGCACGCAATGGCTCAATTCGGTGGAAAGTGAGGAACGGAGTGTCTTAACACTAGGTTTTCCTCTGCCTACCCTACTGTATGCGGGATACAGCGTGAAGCTAAAAAAACATAATCGAATTGTTAACCTCTTTTTATGAAGTCGGTTAAAAATAATTTAAATATATATCAATACCCGAAAGAGAATATATGTATTGACAACTTTATTGTCATTATTTCAGAAGGAAAACCTAAAAATTGTATTTCCATACATTGGTTTGTATGGCCTCTAAAATTTTATATTCGTCTTATTACAGTAATATTAAAGTACTAGAACTTTATATAGGTTAATAAAATATATATGGGTGTTACGTGCGTACAAAAACATGTATTTTGTATTGAAAAGAACTTATTTCTAAAGAAAATGTAGTTTCTATTGAAAAATTCGTAATATTGAAAGATTTAAGTCTCTATTCTTTCCGCCGCTGAATTATCAAGGTATTATTGGTTGAGTGGCGGAACTCTCTCCCTGTAGGGGACGAGGATAGAATACAATTCCCCTCCGCCACAGGGTTGCGTCCCGTAAGAGGCGTCTATCCCAGTAGTTTGGTGGTAGGAGGTTCGTCCTCTGTCTGGCTCGCGACCACTATTATGTCAAAGACGAACCGCCAAATATCTAATAATGTGTTCCGGATCGATGGCATGTAAGCCAGGTTTTTTCCCTATCCCACCCCATCCTTTCCCCAAAATGTGGTGGTTCCGATAGCGGACTACTATATTGTCCACTCCTTCCATCTGTATCATCTAGGTAGGCAACGCATGTACAACACCTCTGGCGTTATACATGTCTATGGGCGAAGGTAACCATTTACCATCAGACGGTCCTTCTGCTCGTTTGCCATCCGTTATCAAAAAAAAAAACTTAACCCCGCGTTTTGTCTTATTAGAAAGGAAAAACATGTTCTTTTAAACTACACACATATCTTTATTGTCCTTTCTCTAGAGATGTCTTACATAACCAAGTGTCAAGACACTCCGTTCGTCGCTGTTTACTCTATCCTAAACTCGGAAATCGTTCCCCTGGGTGAAAATTGAACTCTTAACTAATTTGCTGACATTTAGATGCTTCTTCTTCAGAATCGCGGTTTATGCCTAGCGAGGTAGTCCGAAAAAAACGTATAAATATTAGGACATATTAGTTAACAACAAAAATAAATTGTAACAAGCGTATAAAAATTTCGACATGAGAGTATAAGAACATGAGTACTTGGACGGTTTCAAGAGGTGCGGGTTCGAATCCCTACAATAAAATTTTCATACGTTTTCTGAAAATGCTTTTCTAGCCTATAAATGTTCCAACCAATTTAAAAATATTAAAAATAATTTTCTTTTTCCTAAAGCCTAATTAAGCTACCGCGCCATATGGTTTTTGATACTTTAAAACCTCTTCTATACGTAGATTACTAAACTCAAGACTGACTTTTACAATTAAAACATCATGTTACTCTTCATTTCAATTAAGGATTTGAACCCCAAACACACATTATACATAATAAATGAATCTTACGTTTGGATTAGATTTAAAATTAAATTATAGTTATTTAACTTCAAAAAAGGAGGAAATTTTAAATTTGACAGGGTTTTTTGATTTTTATACGATAACTAGTGCCTTTGATGTAGTCATTTAAATTTAGTTAAAATCTGTTGAATAGTTTCTGAGTAATTCGTAATAATGTTACTTAGTATATTTTAGTATAATGACGGTCTTTTTTTTTGTAATTTCAAATAATTATAATTATTCTTCTTCTTCTTTCTTTAACTGCACACTGTATCCCGCATATAGCAGGGTAGGCAGAGGGAACCTGAGAAGCTAGTGTTAAGACACTCCGTTCCCCACTTTCCGCCGAATTGAGGCATTGCATTATAATTATTCTTAGTATCTCATAATAGAACACTGTCTGAATGTAAACATGATTGGTTGTGGGTTCGATTCCCATTATGGGGAAAGAATATATTTGAATTATTTTCTTTATTCCGATCTAGAGAGACAAATTGCAACGTTGATTTCCGCCTCTCAACACACAAAGTCTTGATATCAGATGGAAAATGTAGTACGGAATGTATTGACACTAGATTCTCTATGATAATATTCCAACGCCATTCAAAGCCTATCGTGGTGCAGAGGCACAAGCTTGCGGCTGTAAACGCGAGAGGTTGTGGGTTCGATTCCCACTCCAGGAAATGTAATTTTTCATTTCCTGGGTTTGGTAACAAGGCAAAGCGCGGCGTTGGGTTCCGCCACTCAACATGCAATGTCTCAATTAGGCGGAAAGTGGGGAACGGAGTATCTTAACACTAGGTTTTTAGGTTCCCTCTGCCTACCCTGCTATATGCGGGGTACAGTATGAAGCTAAGTAAGTAAGTAAGTAACATTCTAAGAGGGAAACAGTGTCAAATTATTTATTTTTATACAATTATTACATCATGTGGAATATACAAAGATAGCGTGTTGTCAAGCGAAACCAAATTGCCACGCTCTGTTTAACTGTGACAAGGTCTATATTACAAATATCTACACACGGTTGCGTGTCCAGTCAAGTTCAACATGGGTAGAGCTTAGCGTGATATTACGCGTGATATCATTTGAAGCTTATTTCAGTTTTTCTAATATTTTAAACTAGCTGTATCCCGCAACTTCGTTTGCAAGGAGCAGAATGCCACGATGGCCTCAACTAGCCCGCGTAGAGTATAAAAGTTAAAACCACTCGTTTCGTAGAAATTTCAAGAAACTCTCGTCCAGTAGTTTCGCCTGTACGTAGTCACTCAGTAACGTAAGCGATTTATATTATATTAAAATTGTAATATCTTCTAAGATGTAGGTTGAAATTAAATAATGTCAAAGACAATTTTGTTCACAATTAAATATTCTTAATCAACAACACATTTATTTGGATAAAGATTAATATTATTACGTTGATACAACCCTTAACAAATAATGCACTAATTTCGACCAAATCTGATTACCACATAAACGGTTCTAGTGAGTTAATCTTAAAAGATAGACATATACTGTTGCGGACATTTTTTTAGATCATTTCAAGTGGAATAATTCTTTCATACATATATTTTTGATATCTTGAACCATTTTCGCAGTGCACGCCCTCAAGGATGAATAATTTTCCATATTTTTCATTATTTCTTCGCTCCTAATAGTAGCAGCGTGATGTTATATAGCCTAAAGCCTTCCTCGATAAATGCTTTAACACAAAAAAAAATTCCAATTCGAATCAGTAGTTCCGGAGATTAACGCGTTCAAACAAACAAACAAACTCTTCAGCTTTATATATCAGTATAGATGTGAAAATTTTTAAGGACAGACGGAAGTTTTTTAATCTTTTATGTAAAAAATCCAGAACGGATTATAATGAAACTTTATAATAGTATAGCTTATAAGCTATACTATTAAAAAATTTCATTATCGGAATTACATATAACTTTTAATTTTTCAAAGTTTAGTTTTATCAACACGCCACGTAAGTGAAATCACGAGCGAAAGCTAGTCGATCTTATTTCAAAATTTATTTAACATATAAGGATAAATAGCTACTTAAAGGCTATAAATTAACTAGTTACATAAGAAATATTGATTGATGTATACATAAAAAAAAACCTACATTACTTGTAGTTGACCTAAAAAGTTGAAATTTGGAAGCCATAAATTTTAACTTTCTAGATGCACTACAATAAATATTGTCTTTTTTGTTGTTTCCTACTTCAAATGTATATGATTTATAAACCGATTTATTCTTTATTAATTTAAAATGGTATACATGGAGAACTCAAAGATTTTTTAAATAATATATGTACACCACATAACATTTATAGAAAATACGGCTGTACAGTATCAAAATTGCGTATGACTTAACAAAAATATTAATAAGCAAAATATAAATAATATGAAGAATAAATATTTTTTATGTTATTGTATGTATTTATTATTGTAGTAAAAACTAACCAAGTCAAATCATGAGCTTAAATTTATGGATGACCTACAGAACTTGGCATTTATTTATATATGAATTCTTTATCGCCAATATCGACATAATATTCTTAATATTGAACTTGATTTCTATTTTCACATTAAATTCTTGGTACAAATATATCGCTAACTGGGATTTGAGTTTTCATCACGTAGATTCAGACAGGTAGCAGCTGCGACATGAGAGCGCGTATTAATTACTTATTTCATTTATGCATATAAATAGGATATGAAAATAAAGATATATATTTGTTTTGATGCAAAATTTCGCAAACACATAGTGTCCAGACTCTCTGTTCATCGATATAAAATATAGCGAGAAGTCACTTTTCTAAGACTAAGACTAATGAAAGTTCTTACATACATACATACATAGCTTTACGCTGTATCCCGCATATAGCAGGGTAGACAGGGGGAACCTAGTGTTACAATACTCCGTTCCCCACTTTCCACCAAATTGAGGCATTAGATTAAATTAAATAATTTTCTAAATAACTGATAGCCGTCATAAGTTCTGTTAAGTGTCATTCCTCTGGCATTTTTTATATTAAATTCCAAAAACACGTAACGTAAAATAAATTAAGAACTTTAAAGGCTAAGCTGTTAGTTTTTGGACTGAATGGAACTGCGACAAGTGAACAGTTTTAGTTCGATGGCGGTAAACATTAAAGTATATTTGCAATTTTAACGAGGTATTCACTGACTAAGTTTATATTTATATAAGAGACTAACTCTGGTGTGTGGGGTTACTGGAAAATTTTATAATTTATAGCCTATCGTGGCGCAGAGGCACAAGCGTGTAAATTTAAACACGACAGGTTATGGATTCGATTCCCACTTCAGGAAATGAAAATATTAAATAATGCTTAGTACGAGTATGTTTATTTCCTCGCTCTGGTAACAAGGCAAAGCGTGGCGTTGAGTTCCGCCAATCAGCACATAAAACCTCAATTCGGCGGAAGGGAGAAACACGAAAGTGAGGAATGGGAAACGTTAATATTAAGAAAACGGAGTGTTTTATCACTAGGTTATCAGATTCCCTCTGTCTGTCTGAGCGTGAAGTGTTCTAATATATATTTTTTTGTTTTTTTACTTCACGCTGTATCCCGCATATAGCAGGGTAGGCAGAAGGAACCAGAGAACCTAGTGTTAAGACACTCCATTCTCTTTCAACAATTCCGTTCCCCACAATTTTCCCTAATAACATATTTTACAGTACTATAACTCAGAACAATATAAAGGCATTTGTACTTAATTTTTAACATTACATTATATGGCAGAGTAACACTGAAAGCGCTTTTAACACGTCACGAGTTTTGAAAAGCTTTATTGTACTAAATTAGCTAAAGTTAAGGATGGAGTGGAAACTTTCGTTTATAAAATTCTCGTTTGGAAAAAATCTGTTTTCGAATTATAATTTTAATTACATTTAAATATTTTCGTTCTTAATTCTATTCTTTTTTTTAAAGTAAATTTGTACGCGGTAGAGGTAAGCACGAGAGGTGTAACAGCGAAATCTCTCTATTATCTATTAAAAGATCTCGGCCTGTCTAGAACTATTATCAGTTCATTTCTAGCATGTATTTCGAAGGTGGCATTAGTAGGATCTTTTCAAATTTGGTTAGGTAAAGAGAGGAGTGCGGAAAGTGGAGGTGAACGTTAATGCGCATTTGACGGGGCCCCTTAAACGTACACTTGGGTTGTAAGTCCCAGGTCCAAACTCCTCTCTCTGCAACGCGATGGACTCGGCACCCGCATGGTGAATCCATGGATTGTAAGGCGTTTCTTCTTCTAGATTCACGTGTTTTTCGTTCTTTCAGATGGTACTTACTGTTTAGGTACTCGGTTCTACACTTTCTGAACTCGACACTTTGCATGTTGAGTGAAGAAACTCAACATCCCATATAATTAAGATAAAATATTAACATTCCCATAGAGTTTACCTGAAACAAACATAAAACGCGATTTTAATATATTTACTTATATACATACATAGCTTCACGCTGTATCCCGCATATAGCAGGGTAGGCAGAGGGACCCTAGTGTTAAGACACTACGTTCCCTACTTCCCGCCGAATTGCGTGCTGAGTGGAACTCAACGCCGCGTTTTGCCTTGTTACGAAACCCAGAAAATGAAAAATCCCATTTCCTGGAATGGAAATCGAACTCACAACCTGTCACATTTACAGTTGCACGCTTGTGTCTCTGCGCCACGACAGGCGTATATTTTCTTGTTTTATTTAAATCAAATTCTTGCTTCTCACTTAACAGAATATTCAGAGAACATCAAGTGTCAAAACACTCCGTTTCCACTTCCCAAAAATTTTTTTTTTATATTAAACGTCGGAATTAAACGCCGCATCCAACAAAAAAGATAAAAACACTGCTATTTACATAAAACACACCTGTTTCCCATACCACATGTATGACTACATATATTGTTGTTTCGATAAACAATAGAAAATTGCTTTCTCCTCTACAGAGCAGTTGAAAACTCATTCAGTATTCAGCATAATAGTGGCCCCCACGCCCTCACGTAAAACAAACATTTGTATGTAAACGTAACACTAGATACTGGATACAGAAGATGTTTTAACAACTATTGGAAAATGGTTATTAGTTTTAATTGAATGGATGGAGAGTTAAGTGATTTAGTGATGGATCACTATTTTTTTATTATATACAAATATTACACAAATGCATTAAAAAGTGACATTATTACTAATAACTCGAAAACTAGTCGTCAGATCTTAGCTAATTTAACTGCTACTACATCAGAAATACCAGCTATTATATAAAAAAAGTATCATCAAAATTGATTCATCCACTAAAAAGTTATTGACCATAAAACAAACATTCGAATTTAAAAGAAAACCGACTACCTATGAAACGTACTACAAAGAAAAATTATTACATATAAATCAGACACATTCATAGATCTTAAATAAATTTTGATAGAATCACATCAAAAACACGAGCTATCATATACAAAAAGATTCATTAAAATCGGTTCACGTAGTCAAAAGTTATTAAAAGTAAAACAAACATTTGAATGTAAACGTAACACTAGATCAGTATCTAACAAAGAACTCTAAGAAGATGTTTTAACAACCATTGGAAAATGGTTATTAGTTTTAATTGAATGGACGGAGAGTTTAGTGATTTAGTAGATTACTATTCTTTTATTATGATCGTATATTAAGATTTTAATATATTTTTTTTTTTTTTTTATGGATACCGGATGGCAAACGAACAGAAGGACCGCCTGATGGTAAGTGGTTACCTTCGCCCATA
>JAKGSA010000994.1:48792-74002 GCA_033558755.1 Philaethria dido | reverse complement strand
TTTTTTATTCAAATTTTAAATGTAAGTTGAGTTCCGCCATTCAACACGCAATGCCTCAATTCGGCGGAAAGTAAGAGAACGGAGTGTCTTAACATTAGGTTCCCTCTGCCTACCCTGCTATTTGCGGGATACAACGTAAAGTTATAATATATATATAATATGTGTACATGTATACATACATAGCTTCACGCTGTATCCTGCATTTAGCAGGATAGGCAGAGGGAGCCTGGTGTTAAGATACTCCGTTCGCCACTTTCCGCCGAATTGAGGCATCCATATATTATATGGATTATTATAAAAATAGTTTTGGAAATGTCGATTCAGAAAATGTATTCTTGAATATTACAATATATGCGATTAATCCGGTTGAAACAGTTTCATTTTAAATATGTAATAATCGCCCAAATATCTTATTTTTTTATTTTTTCATAACTTTTTGTAATTTCACATTTTCCCCTAAATAGCAAGATAATCAAAATATAACTATAAAAAGAACCTGGTGTCAAGACACTCCGTTCTCCTCTTTTCACTCAAATTTAAGACACTACCTATGTGGCCGAACTCAGTGTTGTGATTTACCATAGCGGGGAAACAAAAATAATAAATTTAATCTGTCCCCAGAGTGAGAACGAAGGAACACACATCTATCACGTCGACGTACTGTCCCAATGCATCTCGATGGTCTCAATAAAAAATATATGTCAAATATACCGAGGTTCCACCTTTTGCTTGGTTCGCTTACTGACCTCCGCTTTCAATGAACAAAAAATGAATGTAAAACATGCAGTAAACGTTACGCTATTTTGTCATCGTCTAGCACTAATAAACGTCTAGTAAAGAGTTATGCGGTAACACATTAAAAAATACAGTCGAATTGCGAATCACTTCCTTTTTTTGAAGTGGGTTACAAAATTATTCGATATATTGCGTGTTAGTATAAAGGTGAACTCCACGCTTTGTATTACCAGACCGGCGATATTAAAGCCATCGTGGTATAGTATAATATTTAAATTATTTTCGCTGAGGTAAGAAAACGCGACCTTGAGTTCCGTTACTTACTTACTTACTAAAAGTGCTATACGGAGTGACTTAACACTAAGTTCTCCCTGACTACCCTGATATATATAAAGTATAAATCTAAAAAAAAAAATAATATCCCAAGCAAAGATTGAACTCGCATCCATAACGTCCACATACACCACCATAATAACCCAACGAAAAATATATAAAATGAGTCTTTTCAAATTTAATAACACTCTCGAAAAGGCATTTCTATGTCCATATTCTAACTTTACAGAACGCATTACTCCGCAATTTAACATCTATTCGATATTTGATTCGCATTCGCATTGAACGGTGAAGTGGACACGTAAGCGTACTTGGAAACCGAATTGTAAGAAAATTGTATGGGAATGAAAATATTATTCTTATTTTACAATTTCACCATTTCCAGAACAAAGGACAGGGCAAAGAGACTTTAGTGTCAAGATACTCCGTTCTCTGCTTTTCGTCCAAATATATAGGATACAATGTTTTTATAGCAAGAACCTGATATAAACGTCTGCCGTGACGCAGAGGCACCAGCGTGCGACTGTAAGCGCGACAGGTTGTGGGTTCGATTCCCACTCCAGGAAATGGAATTTTGCATTTCTTGGATTTGGTAACAAGGCAAAGCGCGGACAGGCGTTAGGCGTAAGATATACTAATTAAGTTATAATTATATATAATAGTTCCTTACATTCCTTTTAGTTTTTTTCCTGTTTTTTTTTCATTTACGAAGACAGAGAGAATATTTTTTTCGACAATTTTAAAACTATTGCAGGCTAAGTCATTTTTTTTTTTCATATAGATATTGATTTATTCATTTTGTTTTCATAAATAGAAAGAGGTTATCAATTCGGCGGTTGTTTTTTGTTTGTGTTACCACATAACTTTTTATATAATAAAAAAAATATATTACATAACAAAAAAAAATTACTAGATGAATCTATTTTGATAACTCTTTTTCATATTATAAGTTAGTGATTCTGATGTCTTATTTGAATCCACTAGGTAAGGTTACACGAGTTTTTGAGTTATTCGTAACAATTGTATTTTTAGTGCATTTTATTTAAAGTCAGTTTTCTTTTTCTTAAAATTTTAATTATAAATAAAGTGTACGCTTAGTCTTTAAAAGAAATCTTTCGTTAACATCTTAAAGAGAAACTTGCTTGCTTTTAATTACTTTGAAATGAAATGGTTGAGGTAAATTATTATGTTAACACTTTTTTTTCTTTTATCCAGTATATAAAGGTTAGTCAGAGGGAACAAACACTCCACATTGTGCCGACTTGAGACGTTACGTATCGTGTGGCGGAATTTGAACATTCCCCCAAGCGGAATCGAACCAACGACCATCGTGCTCAAAGTGAGATGTTGTGTGAGGACGCCATTGCTTTCTCTCCTTTTTTCTCTTTTGCTTTCTAACCGATTAAGTATTTAGACATAAATTCCTATCGATTGCAAATATATCTGGATAAAAGTTTATAAATTCACTTTTTTTCACTTCACGCTTTATCTACCAGCAGCAGAAAAGGAAAGAGAACCCAATGTCAAAACTTAATGCGGCCACAAATGAAAATGTTATCTGATGATGGCCATAAATAGAATTTACTAGGCTCTTATCCCCTTTCTCTCCTTTTCTCTTTCTCATTCAGACCGAATATCGATTATTACATAAAATGACTTTCGATTTTAAACTCAACTGAAGTTTATAAATTTTTTTTTCAGTTCTACGCTTTCTTTGCAGGGTAATATACATAACAGGGTGGCAGGGAAAACCTAGTATCAAAACTTCATTTTCCGTTCAAACTGAATCATTCAGTGTGGAGTGGCGGAACTTAATGTCACCATAAAATGAAAATACATACATAGCTTCACGCTGTAACCCGCATATAGCCGGGTAGGCAGAGGGAACCTATTGTTAAGACACCCCGTTCCCCACTTTCCACCGAATTGAGGCATTGCGTGCTGAGTGGCGGATTTCAACGCCGCGCTTTGCCTTGTTATCAAATCCAAGAAATGAAAAATTCCATTTCCTGGAGTGGGAATCGAACTTACAACCTGTCGCGTTTACAGTCGCACCTTTGTGCCTCCGCGCCATGACAGGCGTTAATCGAAGTCATAATCCGTCAAATCGTGTTCACAATCAAACTCCAAAAAACATATCTGACTCTTTTCTTCTCTCTCTTTCTCTGTTTTTCTCTTTCCCATTCAAACCGATTATCGATTATCACAAAAATGATTATCGATTACAAACTTTAACTGGATAGTTCAAAAACTTACTAGATACTATTAAATTAATTCTACCAAAGTAAAGTTTGGTTGAAGGCTGAGCGTTGGGTCAATTTGTAAAAGCCTCGAGGGTGCAATAAGATGGATATCTCGAATTGCAACCCAAATAGAGTTTTAATGTTTGTCCTTAATTAAGTTTTCTTTGTTATGTGGGTTTGAGTTACTTTAAACGTGATCGGTTGTGGGTTCGATTCTCGTTAGAGGAAATCATTATTTTATTTATTTATTTAGCTTCGATCTTTATCCCTTTTAGGGTAGTTCCTAAAGAGAATCGTTATTATTAAATTATTGTTGTTTCCCACTCTGAAACAGACAAAATGATCCATCACTCAATACTCAATGTCTCGATTTTCAGTCGAAAACCTCTGTTTTTGTCTTGACTATAGATTCTCTTTGACTACCCTAATATATACCCTGATATGATATAAAGCTGTTTTTTTACCTTATTATGAAAATTATGCAGACCTTTCTAGTAACAAGGCAAAGCGCGGCGTTGAGTTCCACCACTCAGCACGCAAGGCCTCAATCCGTTGGAAAGTGGTGAACGGAATTGTAAAAAGAGAACGTAGTGTCTTAATATTAGGTTATTAGTTTCGCTCTGCCTATTCTGCTATATGCAGCGTGAAGTTAAAAAAATGCAGACCTTTAAGATAAAACACATCAACTGAAGAATCTGGTCTTCTGTATTTGATACCTCAAATGTATACATCTAATTTTATGCGTTTTCTAGTTTACTTAAAAATTAAGATTTTACTGAAAAACGAAAACCAAATTCAAATGCACTAAAAAGTTTATTACGAATAACTCCAAAACCATTCGATCTAAACCATATTTAATTTTGGATCACATCAGTAGAACTAGCAATTATATAATAAAATAATCATCAAAATTTGTTAACCAAATAAAAATCTATTCATTAACATAAAAAATATAGTCAAAATCAAAACCTTCTTCTTTCACGTCGGTTAATGAATTAAAATTTAAACTATACATTTAAAAAATGCAATTCGCAATTGATATTTGAACCTCACGGGACGTCTGTCGTGGCGCAGAGGCACAAGCGTGCGACTGTAAACGCGACAGGTTGTGGGTTCGATTCCCACTCCAGAAAATGTAAATCTTTTCATTTCCTGGGCTTGGTAACAAGATAAAGCGCGGCGTTGAGTTCCGCCACTCAACACGCGATGCCTCAATTTGGCGGAAAGTGGGGAACGGAATTGTTGTAAGAGAACGGAGTTTCTTAACACTAGGTTCTCAGGTTCCCTCTGCCTACCCTGCTATATGCGGGATAATGCGTGAAGTTAAAAAAAAAGAACAAACTATATATTTTTAAAATGTAATTCGCAATTGATATTTGAACCTCACGGCCTTAAAAAATATAGAACGTTTCTGTGCAACCGTTATATTTTATTTTTACATGCGTATATGTACTTTGCCGAAACGAGGCTAAAAGCTCGACATCGCAGGTTTTCCGCTTTCCGCTGACAAAAAAAATTTTAAACGGCCGAATGTGAGAAAAATTCGCTTACGGTTTTAATCGTTTGAGTTAAATCGTTTCTTTCTATGATATATTTTAATTTAGATTGTTATGCAGTAGCTCGGCTGGTAGCAAGACAAAGCGTGGCGTTGAGTTCCACCACTCAGATGTAATGCCTCAATTCGGCGGAAAGTGTGGAAAGTCTTAAGAGGACGGAGTGTCTTAACACTAGGTTCCCAGTTTTTCTTTGCCTACCTTGTTATGTGCGGGATAGAGCGTGAAACTAAAAAAAATATATAAAATAATCGATGGTTGTGGATCCCATCAAATTCATAAATTTTATATTTATAATGGCAGGGAAGTCAGAAGGAACCTAGTGTTAATACACTTCACTAGCTAGTTTCCGCAAGAAATAATGACATTGCATGTTCTGTGGCGCAACTCAACGCCGCCCTGTTGCATTACTTTTTTTTTAGCTTCACACTGTATCCTGCATATAGCAGGGTAGGCAGAGGGAACCTGAGAACCTAGTGTTAAGACACTCCGTTCCCCACTTTCCGCCGAATTGAAGGATTGCATGCTGAGTGGCGGAACTCAATGCCGTTTTGGTAACAACGTTTTTTACCAAATCCAGGAAATGAAATACTAAACTTACATTTCCTAGAGTGGGAATCGAACCCACAACCTATCGCGTTTACAGTCGCACGCTTGTGCCTCTGCACCACGACAGGTGTTGTCTTACTAGACCGAAGAAATGAAAATAATTTAAGTATAATTTTAATTTGATTGTTAGTTATGGATTCAATCCCCATTCGAGAAATTATAATATTTAAAAGAAACAGCGCGGCATTGAATTTCGCCACTTATGTATTAAGTGGCGAAATTGTATCAAATTCAAGAGACAAGTGGAAAACGGAGTGTCTTAACACTAGGTTCCCTCTGCCTACCCTGCTATATGCGGGATACAGCGTGTAGCTGTATACATACATACATAAATAAAGAAGGAATAGGGAAAATTGTCAAGCTATAATTTATAACGACTAAGGAACACCGTTCGGCACTTCACAGATTTTATCTCAAGTCGCCCTAAAATGTTGAATGTTTCGTAAGAAAATATAAAATTTAGAGGCGGTAAAAGAAAATTTATTTTTTTTGTTAAAATTACTTAAAAATTAATGTAATTTGAAATTTCATGTTAGATAAAAGCTAAAATTTTTTTAGCTTTACGTTGTATACCGCATATAACAGGGTAGGCAGAGGGAACCTGAGAACCTAGTGTTAAGACACTCCATTCTCTTAAGATTTCTGTTCCCCACTTTCATTCGTTCAGAACTCAATGCCGCGCTTTGCCTTGTTATCGACAATCATAATAAAAAAATTGCAAAAAAGAAAACATACTCCAAATATATTTCACTTAAAACTTAAATTATTACGAATAACTCTTAACTAAATTTAAGTAGTACCACATCAAAAGCACTAGCTATCATATATAAAACGAACAATCAAAATTGGTTCACCTAGCATAAAATTATGTGGTAACACACATAAAAAACAGCCGAATAGAGAAACGCCAGTCGTGGCGCAGAGGCGCTTGCGTGCGATTGTAAACAACAACGTAAAAGGCTGTGGATTCGATTTCCACTTCAGGAAATGGA
Organism: Philaethria dido; assembly: GCA_033558755.1. Taxonomy (NCBI): domain Eukaryota; kingdom Metazoa; phylum Arthropoda; class Insecta; order Lepidoptera; family Nymphalidae; genus Philaethria; species Philaethria dido. The sequence goes on along the minus strand of JAKGSA010000994.1, from coordinate 67,537 downwards.
ATTATTCATTTCGTTCCGAAAAGTGGAAAGTGGAGAACGGAGTGTCTTAACACTAGGTTCCCTCCGCTTACCCTGCAATATGTGGGATACAGCGTGAAGCTGGCAGAAGGAACCTAGTGTTAAGGCACTCCGTTCCCCACTTCCAGCCGAATTGAGGCATTGCGTGCTGAGTGGCGGAACTCAACGCCGCGCTTTGCCCGCCTATGTATGTACCCGTACGTATGAATTGAGAACCTCCTCCTTTTTTGATTTCAGTCAAACAAAATCAACTTCACGCGTTAACTTTGACTTAAATATCATGAATTTAGCAATAAAAAATGAATGATTCATACAAAATCTTGTTCGCAAATCACAACCAGTACGCGATCAGTCAAGTTATTATGTTCTTTGAAGAATTTATACGGAAAGCGAAAGAACGCGGAATCAAAGGTAACTCTAACCTCAGATTTATCCTTATAATTTATATTCATACTAGCTTTGCCCACGACTTCGTCCGCATGGAATTTAATAAAAAAGTTATATTGTGTTAAAGTTATAATATTAGTAGATTTTAGAAACAACAATAGCTTAAGTTACTCCTTATAAGATCAGCTACATATGCAAGTAGTAAAAAGAGATTATTTTAATATTACAAATAGACACTTCTATTTTCTCGTATACATAACGTCTGTCGTGGCGCAGAGGCATAAGCATGTAAGCGGTTAAGCGCGACAGGTTGTGGGTTCGATTCCCACTCCAGGAAATGGAATTATTCATTCCCTGGGTTTGGTAACAAGGCAAAGCACGGCGTCGAGTTCCGCCACTCAACACGCAATACCTCAATTTGGCGGAAAGTGGGGAACGTTCCACCTGAATTCGATACACTACATGTTAAGTGACGGAACTCAACGCCGCGCATTGTGTTAGCAGTGACGTATATATAAAAAAAACCGTAGTTAGGTAGGGAAATAGGTAAAAAGCACGCCCTTTCTAACACTCAACACGCAATGTTCCAAATTTGAGCCAAAAGTAGAGAACCTCATGTCTTGACACATTTTTCTTTGACTACCCTGTTATATATATAGTATATTATATGTATATAGTTATTTTTATAACCAATATGAAAAAAAGGGGGAGATTATGAATTCGACTAAAATTTTTATGTATGTTACTGCATAACTCTTTACTGGATGAACCAATTTGGATGATTCTTTTTATATATGATAGCTTGTGTGTCGAAGGTAAATTTAATTACAATCTGATGAATAGTTTTTGAGTTATTTGTAATAATGTTACTATTGTCCGCGATACGACGAATATATAATTATTATACCTATATATATTTAGCTTCACGCTGTATCCCGCAAATAACAAGGTAGGCAGAGGGAAGAGTACCTAGTATTAAGACACTCCGTTCCCCACTTTCCGCCGAATTGAAGCATTGCGTGCTGAGTGACGGAACTCAACGCCGCGCTTTGCCTTGTTACCAAACCCAAAAAATTAAAATACTCAACTTTTACATTTCCTGGAGTGAGAATCGAACCCACAACCTGTCGCGTTTACAGTAGCACGCTTGTGCCTCTGCGCCACGACAGGCTTTATTATATCTATAATAATTATATTTAGAGCCACGATTCCAAATAAACAAAAGACACTTTGAAAATTATCGCAAAGTGTGAAATTATTTCATCCGTTTCAAAGTAAAAGTTTAAATTGCCGACTTGATTGTACACTTACCTGTCAAAAGCAATTTTAACAAGGTACAATTTAATTTTGTTTTGGTGAGATTTTTCGTCTTCACTGTTTCTTGACTTTACTGTTCAGTGGTTAGTGTCTTTTTTATATATTACTACTGTCCCCGTTGACGCGTTAACAACGCGTTGTCTTTAGTAATGTATATGTCACTTTGTATAAACATGGATGTCAAACCATGGTAATGTGTGTAACATTTATTTTATTAATTTAATTTATTTTTTATGCATTATTTTAAAAAAAAGTATTTGCATTCTGCACTCCTCCTCTATATAAACTATAAGTGTACCAAGTTTCAAGCTCCTCCGTTCACGTAATTTTCGTAAAAATACATCTAAACTTTTTGTTTCACGTAAATACGTGAATAAATAAATATATAAATATATCTATATATATCTCATCTCATCATCTCAGGCATCTATATGCCACTGGTTGTTGGTTCATATGTCAAAAGATCAAATTATGACATTAGCAAAAACAGAAATTTAACATAAATTTGAATGAGATAACATCAGAAAAATTAGCTATCACATAAAAAAATTATTATCACAATTGGTTCACCCAGAAAAAAGTTATGCGTTAACACATATAAACAATAGATTATGAAAAAAGCATCCTACGCTTGTAAAAAAATATTTTTCACAACAGAGTTTGTTAGATTATTTTAACCTTAAAACATATTCAGAAAACGTATAAAAATTTGAACGCACCGGGACTCGAACCCGCGTCCTTTTTATACTCTTTCTAAGTGTGTGAAAAATTTCAAAAATATTTTAACCTTTTTTTAAATTTTAAATAGATTTTACATAAAAGAGTTTGTTTTTGTTAGTTTTCTTCTCTGAATTATTTAACTTTTTTCATATTATATGCCTTAACCTTCCATCCTTGATGAGTTTGCAAAAATCAAATTAATCCAACATTTCAAAGTTGGTCTAAATCTTGGACACGATTTAACAGTTACCGTTTCAATATATACTTGTATACATCTGTTTTAGCTTTACGGTACAGCGTAAAGAAAAGAACTATGCATGCTATGTGCGGATATATATGTTATGCGGATATATATCCGCATAGGATATGGGGGATATATGCGGGATGTATCTCGCACATAGCAGGGCAGAGGGAACCAGAGAACCTAATGTTAAGACACTCCGTTCTCTTTGAATATTTCCGTTCCCCACTTGCTCCGCCGAATTGAGGCATTGCGTGCTGAGGGGCGGAACTCAACGCCGCGCTTTACCTTGTTACTAGAACGAGGAAATGAAAATACAAAATATTATTTAATATTTTCATTTCCTGGAGTGAGAATCGAACTTACAACCTTTTACAGTCGCACGCTTGTGCCTCTTCGCCACGATATCCCTAGATACATACATACCAAGATAAATTTTAAAAATACAGTCAAATTGACAACCTCTTTTTTAGAAAGTCGGTTAAAAATACTCTAATTTCAAGATTGAAAGAGAATCTTAGGTATAAAACGTAACTTAACGACACTGTTAAACTAAATTTATAGTGACAAACGAACAGCGCTCTGCACTTCGATATCTGTGAGCGTTTTATATGTACAATGTTTTATTACTGTATGTTCTTAGGATTGTATAATAGCGGCTTTACGGCTTCACGGCTTCAGGGTCATAGAACGTAGTGATGAGACACTCTGTTTTTCACTTTCTTGTCAAAATCAAATGCTTGAACGTTTTATTACAGTATATACTTAACTTCTTCTCTGTTTGCATATAGCAGGGTAGGCAGAGGGAACCTAGTGTTAAGACACTCCGTTCATCATCATCCGTTCATTCTTAGGATTATAAAATAACAATTTTATGGTTTTACCGGGTAGATAGAGAACGTAGTGTCACTTCATGACACTTCGTTCTCTAGATTTTGCTTAACATAAAGACTTTATCTGTTAAGTATTGGAAATCCACACCACGCTTTTTCTTACTAGAACGAGAAAATGAAAATAATTCAATATAGAAATTTTCTTGAGCGTGAATCGAACTCATAAACGATCGCATATACTGTCAGATCGCACATACTGCACCGCTACGCCACGATGGGCTCATTTATACATACATACATAGGCTTCACGCTGTATCCCGCATATAGCAGGGTAGGCAGAGGGAACCTAGTGTTAAGATACTCCGTTCCCCATTTTCCGCCGAATTGAGACATTGCGTGCTGAGTGGCGGAACTCAACGCTACGCTTTGCCTTGTTACCAAACCCAGGAAATGAAGAATTCCATTTCCTAGAGTGGGAATCGAACCCACAACCTGTCGCGTTTACAGTCGCACGCTTGTATATAAACTATAAGTGTGCCAAGTTTCATGCTCCTCCGTCCGCTTAATTTTCTTAAAAAGGGGTACAATTTTTTTACTTCACGTATTAATATATAGATTAAATAATGAAGCCATCGTGGCACAGTGCCAGCGTACTGTAAACGCGATTGGTATTGGGATCGATTCCCATTTGAGGAAATGATTATATTTAAATTATTTTCATTTTATCACTCTGGTAAGGCAAACCGCGGCGTTGAATTTCACCACATACCAATTACCCAATGTCTAAAATTTAGACAGAAGGGAGAGTCTTGACATTGGGTTCACTCTGACTATATATTATGCGGGATAAAGCGTGAAGTTATTACTTTTTTATGACACACATAACATTTTTTATCTTACAATTAGGTACTTCGTCGAAATACATATCTTATTCTTATAAGAATTTGTATAAATACAAAAATTGTAAATTAATCTTTGAAAGGCCTGCCAAAGCTTATACGTTGTAGATGGTTTTATTAAAATAAAATTCGGCCTAAAAAGCCTAAATTAGCCTCGGCGTATCAAGAATATTTCATAAGCATTTTTTTTCTACTTCACGCTGAATCCCGCACATAGCAGAAACATGAGAATTTATTGTTAAGACACTCCGTTCTCTTAAGATTTCCTTTCATCACGTTCCATCAAATTGAGGCATTGGGTGCTGAGTGGCGGAACTCAACGCCGCGCTTCGCCTTGTTGCCAGAGCGAGAAAATGAAAATACTACATATATACATAGCTTCACGCTGTATCCCGCATATAGCAGGGGAGGCAGAGAGAACCTAGTGTTGAGACACTCAGTTCCCCACTTGAAAATACTAAATATTATTTAATATTTTCATTTCTTGGAGTGGGAATCGAACCCGCAACCCATCGCGTTTACAACCAATGGCTTCAATATGACGTAAAGTATAGTATTCTACATATTTCTCAGAATAAGCCGTTTGGAAAGTCTAGATCAAAATTCAAGTAGGAATATATATTATAGGAACATATCGATATCCTTAGAAATGTCTTTGATAAAGGTGAAGCTTTACAAAAATTCGAACGTCGAGATAACGTTCACGACTTTTGCTTATATAAAATAGGAATAGTAAAGTATTTATATAGATATTTATATATTCCCCATAGCTTTCTGTAATATAACTTTTTTTTATGGATAACGGATGGCAAACGAGCAGAAGGAACACCTGATGGTAAGTGGTTACCTTTGCACATGGACATCTACAACACCAGAGATTATGTATATGCGTTGCCAACCTAGAGGATACAGATGGAAAGGGAGGACAATGTAGTAGTCCGCTATCGGAACCACCACATTTTGTGGAAAGGATGCGTGGGAAAGGGGAAAGCCTGGCTTACATGCCATCGAACCGGAACACATCACAAGATATTTGACGGTTCGTCTTTGACATGATAGTGGTCGCGAGCCAGACGGAGGAAGAACCTCCTACCATCAATGCATAAACTATTAGGATACCCGCCTCTTACGGGACGCTACCCAGCGGCCGAGGGCAATTGTATTCTAACCACGTCCCCTCACAGGGAACTAACTAGGTAGATAGACAAAACCTAGTGTCAAGACACTTCATTCTTCTTTTTTGTCCGAATTCGAGATCTATAGTTCAAGCACGAAAATTTGCGATAAAGTATTCGTATCGCTATCGAAAGCATTTTGTATGAAAAAACTTTAGTTCCTCTTACGTACGGTAGGGGTGCTTTTCAATTCCCATACAAATTCTTTCCATAACGATACGAATACTTTGTAGCAAGTTTTCGTGCTGACCCTAATTGTGTGCTCAGTGGCGGAACTCTTGTGTACTGTTCTCGCTTTGAAAAGAAAAAGCGCGGCGTTGAATTCCGCTACTAAACACATAATGTCTTCATTTCGGGCGGCAAGTGGAGAATAGAGGCTCTCTCTTACTACCCCCTTGTTAACAAAAAAATAAATATTTACATCCTAACTAGTCATACAATGTGACAAAATAGGTTAACGTTTTACCAGAGTGAAGAAATTACTATAATTTAATTAAAATCACTTCGCCCGAGTGAGAATCGAACCCACAACCACTCGCCTTTACAGTACGCTGTCACTGGGCCACGTTAGCTTCATTATATAATATCTGTTAAATATATGAACATAGTATGAGAAGCGACTCGTTTTCGATTCGTCTTTTTTCGTTAACAAAACTAGAATGAGAATATGAGTGCTACGAACAATATTCAAGAGCTTAATTAAAAAGATACATAATTTGGATGGAAGTGTTCAGCAATGCAGTGTCAAAATTCATTTGAATTGAAATTTAAAGAAGTCGTTTTTAAATAACAATTTTTGAAATGAAATTTCTTTAGCGATATAGTGCACTTTTTGTGATAGGTAAAAAATGTTAAACTCACGCCAGGAGACATGCCCTAATCGAAAATTCGTAAGATGAAATTGTCATGTTTGTGTACGATAGCGCAATAAATGAATATTGTATTTTACCATATAATTGATAGTAGTTTTATACTCATAATTAAAACCTCAATTTGGCGGAAAGTGGGGAACGGAATTTGAAAGAGAACGGAGTTGAAAGAGAACGGAGTGTCTTAACACTAGGTTCTCAGGTTCCCTCTGCCTACCCCGCTATATGTGGGATACAGCGTAAAGTTAAAAAAAAAAATTATTGCAAAATTATACCTTAGCCATTCCAAAATATCAAAAACGCACAACGTTAATATTCAAGTTTTCACTTCTGCGGCCATTTTCAGAGTGCTATTAGTTGTACTTTTTTCAACTTCACGCTTTATACCACATACCGGGGTAGAGAGAAGCTAGTGTTAAGAGACTCCGTTCTCTTCTTACCGTCCAAAATCAAAACATTACGGGTAGCGGGGTAGTCAGAGAGAACGAAGCGCCAACAACTGCCGTCCCTGAATACGTCTTACGCCTCGTCTGTCGTCAGCTGCAAGACGTTCACTGCTGGACTGTCTCCCCCATAGAATGCCATATAGAACGACTATTTGCCTGCTAGATAAAGCGCTTTTCTGCAATTCTGACCAGGTTGTCGGTCAACCTACTGGAGGGCGTCCAAAACTACGTGTTATGGCACGTGATCACCACTCGAGAACCTTTGCTCCTCATCGTCCATAGTCTCATAATTTAAATATAATATTGGAAATCGAACCTACAACTTGACTGATTGACTTGACTTGACGTACCACTGTGCCATGATATCTTAAAAAAAATTGAAAAAACATTTTTCAAGTAAAACGAAGAATTAAAACGATTTCCAGCTAAAATTCCGAAATGCTAAAGCTCAAGCATATATTGGCTAGCGAATGAAATCTAAATACGTATTTCGATAGTACAGCATCTGCCGTATCGTTGTTCAGTTTGCATACAAATGTTTGTTTACCATTCACAATGTACGGGAGAGATCGAATTTGTGCTGTTTTTTTTATTTGGTGACAGGAACGAGAGGTGTTATGTTTTTTAATGTAACGAAAATGCATCACGGTGGAGAAGAAGCCAATTGTGGATTCGAATCCCACTCCAGGGAAAGAAAATATTAAATATTCTTTCATTTCCTAGATCTGGTTATCCAGGCAAAGTGCTTCGTTGAGTTCTGCCACTCAGCACGTAATGCCTCAATTCAGCAGAAGGTGGGAAAGGGATCATAAGACATCGGAGTGCCTTCACATTAGGTTCTCAGATTCCCTATGCCTACCCTGCTATGTGCGGGTTACATATAGAATGGTAGACACAGGAACCTGAGAACCTAGTGTTAAGACAATCCGTTCCCCACTTTCCGACGAATTGAGGCATTGCGTGCTGAGTGGCGGAACTCAACGCCGCGCTTTGTCTTGGTACCAAACGCAGGAAATGAAATACTACATTTTTATATTTTCTAGAGTGGGAACCGAACCCACAATCTGTCGCGTTTACAGTCGCACGTTTGTGCCTCTGCGCCACGACAGACGTCACGTTTTTACCAATCACAAAAAGTGCACAATTCCGCTAAAGAATATTTTTTCACTTCAAAATTAATAATTTGAAGAATTATCTGAGTAAATTCTTTCATTATAAAATATAATCTACCATTTTCTACTATTTAGGTGTGACTAAAAAGAACTTTTTGATTACAATAGTACTTAGTGTATTTCAGGATAATCCTTTAGAGATTTGAACGGATTTTTATTGCTGAAACGAGAAATGAACGTTAATCGACTTCAAAAAAGGAGAAACGCCTGTCGTGGCGCAGAGGGACAAGCGTGCGACTGTAAACGCGACAGGTTGTGGGTTCGATTTCCACTCCGGTAAATGTTAGTATTTTCGTTTCCTGGGTTTAGTAATAAGGCAAACCGCGTCGTTGAGTTCCGCTACTCAATACGCAATACCTCAATTCGGCGGAAAGTTTTTGAAACATTTTTTTTCTAATTCTAAACATAATTTCCCTAATAATAACAAAAATACAATCTGTTAAATAACATAACTTAGTGTTTCGAAAACTGATTATGATCGTTTTCAAATTGGCTTCTATGATAAATAGGTTTACCAAATTAGCTAACGTTAAACAAAACGCTAGCGGCTATAGTTAAATAACTTAATATTACTTTAAGTATTAAAAGTAAAATTAAACGTTTATGATCACTAGTGTCCCCGTTAACGCGTTAACAACGCGTTGTCTTTAGTAATGTATATGTCACTTTGTATAAACATAGATGTCAAATTATGGTGTGTGTAACATTTATTTTATTAATTTAATATACTTTTTAAGCATTATTAAAAAAAAAATATCAGCATTTTGCACTCCTTCGCTATATAAACTGTAAGTGTGCCAAGTTTCATGCTCCTCCGTCTGCGTAATTTTCATAAAAATTGATCTAAAATTTTTGCTTCACGTATTTATATATTCTAAAAACTGAAATTATTACAAATAACTCAAAACCTACAAGTCAAATTATAATTAAATTTATGGGACCACATCACAAACAGTAGCTATCATATAAAACAGAATCATCAAAATTGTTTCACGCAATAAAACGCTACGCGGTATACACAAATAAACGGACGAATTCATAATTCCCTATTTTATAAGTCGGTTAAAACTAAAAAAAAAATAACAAAAGGAAACGACTCCATAAACGTTAAATTATACAGATATATCCAGGGGAATACCCAACTGTATGAAATTAGGGTCATCGATCGAGACGTGAATCGTGAATATTTAGGTACAGCAAAACAGTCTCAAGGGCACTTTGGAAAGGCTAACAACGATTTTGTATATAAATATGATATTAAAACCTGTCGTGGCGCAGAGGCACAAGCGTGCGACTGTAAACGCGACTGGTTGTTGGTTCGATTCCCAGGAATCATTCCCATTCTCCAGGAAATGGATTTTTTCATTTCCTGGGTTTGGTAACAAGGTAAAGCGCGGCGTTGAGTTCCGCTACGCAGCACGCAATGCCTCAATTCGGCGGATAGTGGGGAACGGAGTGTCTTAACACTAGATTCCCTCTGCCTAACCTGCTATATGCGGAATACAGCGTGGAGCTATGTATGTATGTATATTTATTATGAATATTCCGTTCAAAATTTTGAAAATATAATACATAATATATATTTTAGTCAGAACGGCATTCGCAAATCATAATTCTAACACTGTGTATTCGTATATCTAATTGTCACCATCGTACATGAGCAATTTCAATTTATAATGGATTTCAATATTATATGAGGGGAATATTGTTTCATTTTGAAGTCTATATAGCATAGTTAAGTGTAGCTGTTAATGTAGGTAGTAGGTTTGATGCTCGTTTGAATTATTTTTATTTCTGTAGTCTATTTTTTTACTAATCGCTCTAATAAGATAAAATGTGTTCACTAAAGTTAATAAGCAATGTTTTGGAATTGACAGGAAAAGAGCAAGACAGAGTGTCTTAACACTAGCTCTAGTAATGGTAAGTAATATTAAGTATTTTTTTTTTTTTAAATTCGGCACTTTAGGCAGAGGGAACCTAAGAACCTAGTTTTAAGACACTCCGTTCTCTTACAATAATTCCTTTCCCTACTTTCCGCCGAATTGAGGCATTGCGTGCTGAGTGGCGGAACTCAACGCCGCGCTTTTGTGTGGTGTTAAGTAATATTAAGTATTATAAGTAATAATAATATATTAAGTAGGCAACTAAAATACTTGGTCTCTCTTTGGGAAAATGAAAAAATAATTCCTAAGCTTAGTTAAGTGATATGAAAGTATTGTGAAAGTTGACAAAAGTTACGGACCACGTGGTCGTAGTGATCAGAATAAATATTAAAAAAAAAGCCTAATGCCTGTCGTGGCGCAGAGGCACAAGCGTGCGACTGTAAACGCGACAGGTTGTGAGTTCGATTCCCACTCCAGGAAATGTAAAATTTAGTATTTTCATTTCTTGGGTTCGGTAACATGGCAAGCGCGGCGTTGAGTTCTGCCACTCAACCCGCAATGCCTCAATTCGGCGGAAAGTGGGGAACGGAATTGTTGAAAGAGAATGGAGTGTCTTAACACAGTAGGTTCTCAGGTTCCCTCTGCCTATCCTGCTATATTCGGGATACAGCGTAAAGCTAATATTACACATAATGTTTTCTTTAACATAACAAAGTCTTGTTAAAAAAACTCAATAAAGAATCTCCTCCCTTATTAAAATAAGACACGCTCAAGAAAGGTTATTACAATCTGGATAGAACCTGTTTTCATATATTGGTTTTATATTAAAATCTTTGATATTATGAAGTCGTTACAGCGCAGTGGTAAAATATATATTGTATACGTTGGTTGGTTGCCAGTTCGATTCATACTTGAGGCAAAAGATATAAAAAATAGCTAAAATTGACTAGCTGAACTTATTACTGCGCTTTGTTTTGCCAGAGATGGGAAATGTTAAATAAATTAAATATTATAATTCCCGAAGTGAGAATCGATCCATAACCACTGTGTTTACAGTCAGACGGTGTTCTACTGCGCCACGATGGTCTCTTGTTTAGTAATAAACTTTCATAGTAAAATTATAGAATTGAGTTGAGTATCTATTTATAAATACGTGAAGCCAAAACTTTGTGCCCCTTTTTATGAAGATTACGCGGACGTAGGAGCATGAAATTTGGCACACTTATAGTTTATATAGCGAAGGAGTGCAGAATGCTAATACATTTTTTAAATAATGCTTAAAAAGTATACTAAATTAACAAAATAAACGTTACACACACTACCATGGTTTGACATGTATGTTTATATAAAGTGACATATACATTGCTAACGACAACGCGTTGTTAACGCGTCAATGGGGACAATCACAAAACATCAAAAGCACTAGCTATCACATAATAAAAGAATCATCAAAATTGGTTCACCCATTAAAAAGTTATGCGTTACAAAAAAATTCAGACGAATTGAGAACTTCCTCCTTTTTTGAAATAAACGCTTCATAAACAATAATTTTAAACACAAAAGCACTGTTACGTTTAAAACCGTTTAATTTTCTAGTTTTTATAACAACATTTTAAAACTCCATTTGGTTTATCTAAACATTTATTATAAAAGTTTCCGCTTTTGTTTGTATGAAATTTGTGTACTTTACTTGTCTTCATAGTATTGTTTTTGTAATAATTATGTTTCACGCTTCACGCTTTATCCCGTATAGTCAGAGAGAATCTAGTGTTAAGATTAAAATCAAATCATACATACATATATATTAAAGCTTCACGCTGTATCCCGCATATAGCAGGGTAAGCAGAAGGAACCTAGTGTTAAGACACTCCGTTCCCCACTTTCCGCTGAATTGAGGCATTGCGTGCTGAGTGGCGGAACTTAACGCCGTGCTTTGCCTTGTTAACAAACCGAGGAAATGAAAAAGTTCATTTCCTGTAATGCGTCACGTTTACAGCACGCTTGTGGCTCTGTGCCACGACAGGCGTTAAAATCAAATCAAAATTGAAATATTCTTTATTCAAATAGGCTATTACAAGCACTTTCGAATCGTCGATAAACATAAAGATGCCAGTGTTGTCAGTTATTCCGGAAGCTACCACCAGCTCAGAAAGCAGTTCTGATGAGTAGACCAGGCAAGAAACTCAACAGTTGCTCTTTTCGAATATAATTTTACAATATATTCACAACTGTGATAAGACACTCGCTTCTCGACTTTCTACCTAAATTCGAGCAATTGTTTGTTAAGTAACCAAACTAAACAGCGCCTTGTCTTACTAAACTGGAAATTCCCTCGAGTGGGAATCGAACTCACAATCAATCGTATTTACAGTTAGACCCTACTGCGCTACGATACCCTATTTAGAATATAAACGTGAACAGAATGCCTACATGAACATTTACAGGACAATTGCATTCAATAAGCAGCAAGTACGATATGTAACCGCAACGTGATATAATTTAACCCTAATATATGCGCCATTTACATCATTTGTATGTATATATATACCATATGTACCATAGTGAGTTTATTGGGAAGTGGTTAGATATAATACGGCGTTAAGTTACGTTATTCAACATGTAATATACGGTTAGATAGAGAGAGGAGCATTGACAGTGGAGGTGAACGTTAATATGCATTTTAAAGGGGCCCCTTAAACCTACACTTAGCTCGTAAGTTTCAGGCACTCTCCAAACTCCTCTCTCTGCAACGTTATGGGCATTCACGCAGTGAATCCATGGATTGTTGATTAGTTTCTTCTCTATAAAACAACGTACAGGCGAATCTAAAACTTGGAACTTGGTAGAAAATTTAAGTCTCAAATTTTGCATGTACCCTCAAATTGCACTAAGAGAAGAGTTGTCAAGGAATTTAAGTTACCTGTTAACGGCGAAATAAATACATTTTCAGCGTCACGTTTTTTCTGCATAACTGACAGACAGACAGACGGTGAGGTCGAGAGAACTTAGAGTTAAAACACTGCGTTGTCTACTTCACGCCTGATGTCGAAACATTGCTTGTTAAGTGGCGGAACTGAACACTGCGTTTTGTTTCACCAGAACGAGGACATCAAAATAATTTGGATACAATTATTTACCAGAGTCGGGACCGAACACCCAACCAATCGCATTTACAGTCAAAGGCACTACGATTGATTGATGTTCTAAAAAAATATTAGGAAATTCTTTTAGTCAGTCGAATAAAGCCGGAGACAAAAGCTAGTTTAATAACTAATACACGCATAGACCTATCTAGCCCAATTACCCTAATCTCATGAGTCGGTAAGGGATTTTAGAATTTATAGCGAAATAAATGAATTTATAGCGTCACGTTTTTTCAGCATTACAGACAAATACAGAGGTTGAAAAAACTTAGTGTTAAGACACTCCGTTCTCTATTTTCAGCTAGAATCCGAGATTCGAGACATTGCGAGCTAAATGACAATATTCCCTCAGAACTCATCAGAATGGGGAAGTGAAAATAATTCAAATATAATCACTTCCAATCGCATTTGCTGTCAGACACTGTTGCACTACGATTGTCTCTTATATAGTTTCATACTTACTTACTTAGCTTCACGCTGTATCCCGCATATAGCAGAGTAGGCAGAGGGAACCTAGTGTTAAGACACTCCGTCCCCCACTTTCCGCCAAATTGTAGCATTGCGTGCTGAGTGGCGGAACTCAACGGTGCGGTTTGCCTTGTTACCAAACCAAGAAAATGAAAAATTCCATTTCCTGGAGTGGAAATCGAACTCATAACCTGTCGCGTTTACAGTCGCACGCTTTTGCCTCTGCGCCACAACAGGCGTCTCTTATATATTAACAAAAAAATGTATGAAAATATGTCATCCACACAGGCAAAGCCTCGGGCAAAAGCTAGTTTAATAACTTATTCACGCATAGACCTATCTAGCCCAATTACCCTAATCTCATGAGTCGGTAAGGGATTTAAGTCGCCTGTTAAATGGCTTGCAAAGGTCGAACGGTCATGCTGATTTAACTAGGTCAGTTAAATGAGAGTAATTAATTAGTAAAGTACTGCTTGACCAATATTTTGTTGTAATTTGTTTTTAATTATATATAGAAATAAAGTTTTTTTGAAATTATAATTAAAGAAATTCAAAAGATTTCAAATAAAATGCATTTGAAAGTAACTCAAGAACTACTCGTCAGATCTTGACTAATTTAAAAGGGACTACATCAGAAGCAATAGCTATTATATAAAAAAAATATCATCAAAATTACACATAAATAGAGTCTAATTGAAAAGCTCTTTTTTAGGAGGTGCTTAAAACTAGGTGGAAATAGAGAACGGAGTATCCTAAAGAATATTTGATAAATGCAGATGTGGAATGCATATAAATAACAATTTAATTACATACATAGCTTCACGCTGTATCCCGCATTTAGCAGAGTAGGCAGAGGGAACCTAGTGTTAAGACATTCCGGTCTCCACTTTCCGCCGAATTGAGGCATTGCGTGCTGAGTGGCGGAATTCCATGCCTCAATCTGCCTTGTTACCAAACCCGGGAAATGAAAAACTCCGTTTCCTGGAGTAGGAATCGAAACCACAACCTATCGCCTTTACAGTCGCACGCTTGTGCCTCTGCGCCACGACAGGCGCGTAAACAATTTAATTATTTTCATCAAATATTAATTTAAAAAAAATGTTCTTGACCTACATTTAGTTATGATTATTTTTCCTGTAATATAACGAATTGAATCTGTAGATGATTTAATGATAGAAGGGTTAAGTGTCAACTTAAAATATTCATTAAAAATGAGTCCATTTTTAAATTATATTTCAGCAAATACGTCACGTATAATCCCGCATAGTAGGGAAGTTAGAGTAGACCTAGTGTCAAGACACTCCGTTCTTTACTTTCCGCCCAAATTCGAGACATTGCGTGATAAGTGTCGGAACTTAACGCCGCGCTTTGCCTTACTAGAACAGGTAAATGAAAAATAATTTAAATATAATCATTCGCCAAGTAGGAATCACAGCCACAAGGGAATCAAAGCCACAAGGGTGTTCAGACGCTTTTTTTTCTAGCTAAGAGCTGTATCCCGCATATAGCAGGGTAGGCAGAGGGAACCCGAGAACTTAGTGTTAAGATATACCGTTCCTCATTTTCCGTCAAATTGAGGCATTGCGTGCTGAGTGGCGGTACTCTACGCCGCGCTTTGCCTTGTTACCAAACCCAGAAAATGAAAATACTAAACTTTTGCATTTTCTGGAGTGGGAATCGAACCTGTAGCATTTACTCTAGGCCACGATAGGCGCCTTAAAAATACTAAAAATGTACAATATTAACACAATATATTCACAGAATTTCATATAAATACAACACGTTGAAAGCTTTCTAACATAATATTACATATACAAGTACAGTACATCGAGAGACCAGCTTAATTTATTTACCTCAAATATTTGGCGCTTGTATTAACGTCGTCTCTAATAAAGTTATATTGTTATTTTCAATGTAAAATTAACCCTAAAATATCCTACATAGGGTATAATTTACTGTAACACATGTAACAAGGCAAGGTATCTCTTGATTTAATAATGTAGAAATGATTTGTGTGGAACGTATGATAAGAATACAGCTTTTATATGAGATTTGAGTAGGAATGTAAAATGTATTTTGGTTAGAAAGAGATTTAGTTTGAAGGGGCCCTTAAGCCTACATTTGGGTTCCAAGTCCTAAATACTGCTACGAAATTCTCTCTCTTTTCAATGACATGGGCCAAACATATGTACGGTGAATTTATGGAGTTATAAGGAACGCCTCTTCTGTACTAATATTCCGAAAAATCATCATTAGAAATGATAGACGATAAGTAGAGTAAATAAGTACTTCGAACTTACCAAAAAATTGACAGGAATAAGTTTAGAATGAATTTTTACGTGTAAGAGGGAGCTGGAGTTATAAATGCGAAATCTCTTTACTATTCACTAAATTATATCGGACTGTCTAGAATTATTATCAGTTTATTTTAAGAATGTATTTTAAAATTAGTACTAGTAGGACCTTTTTCAATTTGGTTAGGTAACGAGGATCTCGGGCAGTTGAGGCGAGCGTTAATGTTCATTTTAAAGGTTCCCTCAATCCTTCACTTAGGTCGCACGGTTGCGATAGACCCAGCGTTTTTACTGTAAATCCATGAATTGATAAAGAGTTTCATCTTAATTTGGTTGGGTTGAGAGAAGAGCACGGCCATTTGCTACGAGCGTTAAAAGGGGCCCCTTTAGTCTACTCTTTAAAGAGTTTCTTATCTCTGACCCCTTTAAATACATTAATGCTCACCTTTACTGTCCTGGCTACTCTACCTGACCTATGCCTGTATATTTTCTTTTAAAATATGTTTAAATTACAAAAGTTTACACTTTTATTAAGAGTTTTCTCTTAAGAGGTCATAAGGTTCGGCTTGGTGGTAGGAGGTTCGTCCTCCGTCTGGCTCGCGACCACTATCATGTCAAAGACGAACCGCCAAATATCTTATGATGTGTTCCGGTTCGATGGCATGTAAGCCAGGTTTTCCCCTTTCCCACCCATCCTTTCCCCAAAATGTGGTGGTTCCGATAGCGGACTACTACATTATCCTCCCTTTCCATCTGTATCCTCTAGGTTGGCAACGCATCTAGTACATCTCTTGTGTTGTAGATGTTCATGGGCGAAGGTAACCACTTAACATCAGGCGGTCCTTCTGCTCGTTTGCCATCCGGTATCCATAGAAAAAAAAAAAAAAAAAGAAACATGAAAACAATATAAACTAATATAATAATTTTGTTTCAAATTTTAAACAACATGATAATACATCGATTAAATTATTCCAAGCGAGTATGAAAGTTTTATATTTGTTACAATTTTTTTTTCGAAATTCACGAAAGCTCATTAAAACTTTATGAAAAAATTGAAAGGAGCTTGCCTTTTATCTACTTGATTGTATTTTCTTTATATTAATTTCGTCTTATATTCTTTATCTTTCTACTAATTTTCATATATAGCCCCACAATATAAAGCAGGCAGGGAAATCCTAGAGAAATAACACTCCGCCCTTTTTTACCATACATACATACATAGCTTCACGCTGTATCCCGCATATAGCAGAGTAGGCAGAGGGAACCTAGTGTTAAGACATTCCATTCCCCACTTTCCGCCGAATTGAGGCATTGCGTGGTGCGTGGCTTAGTGGCAGAACTCAATGCTGCACTTTACCTTGTTACCAAACCAAGGAAATAAAAAAATCCATTTCCTGGAGTGGGAATCGAACCCACAACCTGTCGCGTTTGCAGTCGCATGCTTGTGCCCCTGCGCCACGACAGGCGTTACTCAGAAGGGGGAAAATTAAAATAATTTAAATATCATGTCTACGAGTAGGATCAGACTCTCAATCAAATGCGTTCAGCTATAACTTCACTTAACCTATTTAAGAAGATTTATTACCAAAAACATCTAGCTTTATAAGTAACAGCGACGCGACGTCCCTAACCAATAAGTCAATGATCATAAAGTCTAAGAAAAAACTTGTATTACATTTGCTATATATTATTCCAACGAATTTTGTTGAGGTCAAGGCTATATTACTTTTTTATGAGCCTATTGTGGTCCAGTGGGACAGTGTTTGACAGTAAACGCAATTAGTTGTGGCTTCGATTTCCATTCAGGGAAATGATTGTATTTAAATTATTTTCATTTTCTCGCTCTTTTGTGTCATTTCCGCCAGTTACCATGGTCGTCAGTCTTAGACTCGGGAGGAAAGAAGAGAACGGAGTATCATATCACTATGCTTTCTCTGTATACCCTGTTGTAATAACTCCGTCCTGCGATAAAGCGTGGAGGTAAAGCGCGGCGTTGAATTCCGCTACTCAGCACGCAATCCCTTAATCCGGTGGAAAGTGGGAAACGGAATTGTTGAAAGAGAACGGAGTGTCTTAACACTGGGTTCTCAGGTTCCCTCTGCCTACCCTGCTATATGCGAGCTCTTTCTAATGATAATCTCTTTTAAAACACTTCCTCTTTATAAAATGGTAGGCAAAGAGAATCTAAATGCTAAGACTCTATTTTCAGTTTTTAATGTCAACACTATTTATTTTAAGCTAACTGACATTAAGCAATGAGATCTTTGATTTTCGTTTTTTGAATTACGTTTTTTCACATATTAAATGAAATTATTTTAACCAAATTAATCGCATATAATTTCGTGTTCGGAAATATATTTTAGTCTACCAGTGGCCATGGACTACTGTGAAGTGATCGAAATGTTGGATTTCTAAAAATATATTTCTGAATTAACATTAATTCAAAATTCATTATAGTCCAAAAGTTTTTTGTTTACTTTCACATATAAGTAAAAGCGTTTGAGATGCGGGTCGTCGCTTGATTGAAGTTGAGGGTAGTTCCAACTTTATAGTCTTTTTGGAGTTTTTTCTTTGCGATGTTTAAAAGTTCATCTCAATGTGTAAGCGACAGGTTGAAAAGCTTCTACTAACGTGCTTTGATGTATGGACAGTTTGTTTTTCTTTAGACATCTTTTATGAGGTCATCATGGCTTAGTGGAACAGTATATTACTTTATACTAATGTTCAGGTTTGAAGCAAATTTGAGTGCCAAAAGAGGTAGGGGAGGATGGTTTTTTTTTTTTTTTTTTTGGAAACCGGGGGGGAAACGAGCAGAAAGGGCCCCCTGGGGAAAAGTGTTTACCTTCGCCCAAGAACAAACACACCACAAGAGTTACAAAA